>VXBP01001971.1:570256-671768 GCA_013400115.1 Rhinopomastus cyanomelas | reverse complement strand
TTCTGATCCACCCCAGGATGCTGTTGGCCCTCTTGGCCACAAGAGCACATTGCTGGCTCATGGTCATCCTGCTGTCCACCAGGGCCCCCCAGGTCCCTTTCTCCTACACTGCTCTCCAACAGGTCAGCCCCCAGCTTATACTGGTACCTGGGGTTGTTCCTGCCCAGATGCCAGACTCTACACTTACCCTTGTTATACTTCATTACATTTCTCTCTGCCCAGCTCTCAAGCCTGTCCAGGTCTTGCTGTTTAACATCTGGCTCCCTTCCTTGACTTATTTCCGGTTGGAATGCTCTTCTCTTGTGCTTCAAGAAAGTGGTCTTTGAATGTTAGCCAGCTACCCTGAGTCCCTTTACCTGCCAGTACCCTGTCCCATGGTATTTCCCCCAGCAATTGCTTGAAAAGGCCAAAGCTGGCCCTCCTGAAGTCCAGGGTTGTGATTCTGCTGGGTATTCTGTTCCTGCCACACGAGACCCTGAACTTCACCATCTCATGGTCACTTCACCTGAGGCTGCCCTCAAACTTCATTCCTTCAACCACACCCACCTTGTTGGTGAGGACATCCCTGGAGGTGTTTAAAAGCTAAAGCACTTGAGGTCATGGTCTAGTGGTTAAGAAGATGTTTGGATGAGGGATGGACTTGATGATCCTGGAGATCCTTTTCAGCCATAATGAGTCAACAATTCTCCATGCCAGTGTGGTGTATGACACTGAACGCAGGCCCTGAGTGAATACCTTAAGTGCTGCAGTTCCTCAGGACCAGAGCCTGACCCGATGCTGTTTTGCAGTGCTGAGCAGACTTTTGCTTTAACTGCTTCTTCCCTCTCAAAGCCTGAACACCTGGACTTATGGTGACAAAAGCAATCCCGAGAGGAAGGAAATGAAAAATGTCACCCTGGAGTATTAGAGAAGAGACCGAGTGTGGTCTGAGTCACAGGACGTGTACGAGACACTCTGGCATCCTTCAGCTGTCCCATCCCACAATAACAGCGCTGCTGCGGCTGCCCTCTGTTGGGAAATGCTGCTTCTTGGCATAAACAGCTTTAAAAGCCCCTTAGACAACACCTGTAAGTGGTGTCCACCAGACACTCTCCATGGGAACTGCTGGTATTAACCTCCACTCCACCCTGATGAGATTTTCCATTAAGTTTCCATGTTTCAGGAGCACGTCTGTCCATTTTCACCTACCATGCACCTCTCCAGGGAGAAGGTGCAACCTGGTCATTGAAAAAACCCCCACAGCTGGAGGGGATGCAGCAGGAATAGGGACAAACTCTCTCTTCCCGGGGCAGGTATGAATGTTGCTGCTCCTTGAAGGAGCCTTGTAGACCCTACTGTCACATCTTCACCTGCGGCTGAAGTGACTGATGCTCCGCTGAGTCAGGGTGAGGAGGAGATGGACGGGTAGGTGAGTGTACGTGCGCTCTGCACTGCTTTTTCTGACTGACACAGGAGGAGCACATTGTTCTAGAGGATCTTCCCAGGGCAGAGCCCAACAAAGGCTTTTAGAAATTATTTCATTTTGTTCCCAGTACCGAGCTGAGACTGGCTCTTGTCTTTATGCTGGGACCAGAAGGAACTCAACACATTAGTGAGTAAGGTGATGCTTGTCACTACCTTACAAAATGCAAAAGTTGAGTAAAGCAGGTAGTAGGGCATGGACAGAAAGCTTCTGCAGGCTCTGGAGACCAAATCAAGCAGAATGAGAGAAGCTGTGTTGTCGCATCGCCTTTTGCCAAGTAGGACCTCTTTTCCTGCTGCTACTGATACAGGAGAAAAAGAAGCTGGTTCCTTTTTTGTCACTGAGTGCTCAATGACAAAGTGATTGATCATACATCAGTCTGATTTGGGGAGGAGGCTCTTGGCTGGCAGTCTGTGAGACAATGTGCCATCCCAGCTCTTTATTCCTGCGTGTCCCAGTAATCCATCACTCCCCTCTGCCACTCTCCCTCATTCCCTGTGCTCCTCTTTCTTACATCTGTGGACTGACCGTGTCCTGCACATGATCTGTACAGGGGGCAAGTGTCACATTTCTCCCATGTTCACGTGGCACTGGGGGTGTCTGTTCCTTCACCGGTTGATCCTGAGATCCTGCAAAGACCCAGGGTGGGAGGTCGGTGGAACTCTCCAGGCATCCAAACCAGGGGCCCTGCCTGTTTTCCCCAAAAAGCTTTCTTTCTGCTGTGTAAAAAGACAGGTCCCTTGGTCAGGCTCTTTCCCACCCAGACTTGCTTCTTGGAGGAAAGCAGGAGCTAGTGCTCCTAATGTTGTTAGTGATTTTGTCAAGTATTCCCACAGGAGATCCTAAGTATCTTTGATGTGGGCTCATTTGTCTGCGTGTTGGCTGCCTCCATCCCCATCAGTGGTGCCTTCTCTCTCCCTCCCTCTCTCCTGTCTCATTGTCTCACTGCCTTCTACCCCTACCCACTTGAAACGCCATCTTTTGGAAAACATTTGTTGAGTCCAGCTTCTTCTGTTGTAGTTGCTGCAGGGGTTGAGAAGACTCCTCAAGCAAAGAATGTTCAGTCCTTGAGGTCATGGAAAACAGCCAGGAATTTCTGTTGTCCCATTCCCAGGGGCATGAGGAGCCTGCAGAGGAAAATCAAAGGTGACCATTTCCTCAGTTTAAATGTCATTGACCTGGACTGGAGATGTTTTCCAAGGCTTTTTAAGATCAAGAAAGCAGCTTTGGAAATATGACTGATCTCTTGAGAGGAGGAGAAGTGATCATTTCCAGTTATAGACTTCCATAACACAGTATAGGAAATGGGCATCTGAAAACAAAAGCATCAGGCCCTGTGTCTTTCAAGCTTTCAGAGCCCGATTTCCCCCTCTGGATACGTGTGTGTGGCTGGTTCAGTGTCAGAGCTGGGTGTTAAATGGCCAGGTACAGTGTCCTGTGTGGTTAGTAGATCGAGAGAGATTCTCTTCCCCCTCTGCTCTGTCCTGCTGAGACCACATCTGGAGTATTGTGTCCAGTTCTGGACCGCTCGGTTCAAGGAGGACACAGAACTGCTGGAAAGAGTCCAGTGCAGAGCCACAGAGATAATGAAGGAAGTGGAGAGTCTCCCAGCTGAGGAAAAACTGAGGGAGCTGGGTCTCTTTAGCTTAGAGGAAAGGAGACTGGAGGGCTGGGCACAGAGAAACCAGATGAAGTTCAACAGGGTCAAGTGCAGAGTCCTGCATCTGGGGAGGAATAACAAATTCCACCAGTACAGGCTGGGAGGTGATCTACTGGAAAGCAGTCCTGTGGAGAGGGACCTGGGGGTCCTGGTGGACAACAGGTTAACCATGGCACAGCAATGTGCCCTGGTGGCCAAGAAGGCCAATGGGATCCTGGGGTGTATTAGGAGGAGTGTGTCCAGCAGATCGAGGGAAGTTCTTCTCCCCCTCTACTCTGCCCTGGTGAGGCCTCATCTTGAGTACTGTGTTCAGTTTTGGGCCCCCCGGTTTAAGAGGGACAGGGATCTGCTGGAGAGGGTCCAGCGGAGGGCTACGAGGATGATTAGGGGACAGGAGGGCATGGCTTATGAGGAGAGGCTGAGGGACTTGGGGCTTTTTAGTCTGGAGAAGAGAAGACTTAGGGGAGATTTGATCAATGTTTATAAGTATCTGAAGGCTGGCCAGGAGGGGGGGGACAGGCTCTTTTCACTTGCTCCCTGTGATAGGACAAGAAGCAATGGGTGTAAGTTGCAGCAGAGGAGGTTCCGCCTCAACACAAGGGGGAACTTCTTTGCTGTGAGGGTCACTGAGCACTGGAACAGACTCCCCAGGGAGGTCGTGGAGTCTCCTTCTCTGGGGACTTTCAAGGCCCACCTGGATGTGTTCCTCTGTGATCTGTGTTAGATAGTTTTGTCCTGCTCCGGCAGGGGGGTTGGACTTGATGATCTCTTGGGTCTCTTCCAACCCCTAACATCCTATGATCCTATGATCCTGTGATCCTATGACCTCATTAATGTTTAGAAACATGGAACAGGCGGGTGACAGGAGGATGGAGCCAGGCTCTGCTCAGTGTCACCTAATGATAGGCCAAGGGCCAATGGGTGTGAGCTGGAACACAGGAGGTTCTACATCAATATGAGAAGGAATTTCCTCACGGTGAGGGTGACAGAGCCCTGGAAGGGGCTGCCCAAGGAGGTTGTGGAGTCTCCTTCACTGGAGATGTTGGAAACCCGCCTGGACATGTTCCTCTTTGACTTGATCTAGTTGATCCTGCTGTGGCAGAGGGATTGAACTGAATGGTCTTTCGAGGTCTGTTCCAATCCTTAATGTTCTGTGACTCTGTGAAACATCAAGAGAGACTAAGGCACTAGCTCTGTCGTGCCATACAACCTCTGAGGACAGTGCTCTTCAGAAGGAGAAAGGAGGTGACAGTGGAACCAAAGCTGTCTCTTTTCTCCATGAGTGATATCTTAACAGCTCTCAAGGGAGGAAGGACATGTTCAACTAATAGGATAATGGAATAATATGTTGAACATATCGGTTTTGACACAGACCAGCTGGTGGCTGCAGACACAAATAACCTAAGGAAAACAAATGTGAGATGTTTCAGGAAATGGCTGTATGATGCAGCGCTGGGGAGGGGGGCAGGAGGGTGCCTTCTGTGTGAAAGAGAAAAAGATACCCCCCTCTTTGCTTTGGCTGTGGGAGGAGCATCTCACTCATTCCTGGAAAGGACTACATTCCATCCTTAATGATAGCTGGGGCTATAAATTTAGCATTGTCTTCTCCTCGGGACCCACAGGACCCTGCACTGAGAGGTTGGACCAAAGGTCCAGGATGGAGTCTAGTTGTTAGACAGAAAAATCCCCAATCCAAACAAAAAACTCCTTCCTACAGTTACTGTTAGAAAATTCCCCAGGATTTACTGTTACAGTTACCGTAGCTCAGCAGGAAATTTTTTCCACCAGTAGATCCTCCACAGTCTCTTCCTTTTCTACTGCCTTTGTGCTTCTAACCCATCCTGTCCAGCTAGTCTAAATCCCAGTGTCTGCAGGCTGCTGTCCAGCAATTAAATGGTTAACAAGGACTTTTTATTTCTGTCTTTTTCCCCCAATCTTAGTGTTTTGGAGCCCAGCAACATACCTGGTGCAAGGTGGTTACTTTTCTCAGAGCTCTGATTCCAGAGGCTCAGCTGCTGAAACAGCTGTTTCAGCAGCTCTGATCTGTTCACATGTGAATTATTTATACAGGTACCTAGGAGTAGGTTTCTATATATAAGTATTATGAAATCAATAAGCCAGGCTCTTCATTCACTGATAGGACAAGGGGCAATGGGTGTGGGCCAGAGCACAGGAGGTTCCACATCAATACGAGAAGGAGCTTCTTCACAGTGAAGGTGAAGCACTGGAAGGGGCACCTGGACATGTTCCTCAGCAACTTGGTCTAGGGGATCCTGCTGTGGCAGGGGGAGTGGACAGGATGATCTTTTGAGGTCTCTTCCAACCCCTAATGTTCTGTGATTCTGCGTTAGGCTGTTCCTAAGTGCAGCCTCCTTCCTCCCTGTTGCCAGCAGCCTGTCAGCAGCCGGCGTCGCCTTCTGGTGCGAGATGGGCTTTGGTGAGAGGTGCACTCTGGAGGCAGACTCCATTGACGAGTTATTTCTGGCGCAGACAGTGCTGGAAGGAAGTCAGCGCTACACACAGACACTCTTTGGCCTGGGAAGGTCTGAGAACCCTTTAGACACTTGGCTCAGAAATGGCTCCTTTCCTTTTATCTGGGGGATTTTTGCTTTCCTGTTCAGTTAATTGAACTTCCGTCTTGTCTTCCTCCAGCCCTTTTGCCAGAATCTGGCCTTTTCGCAAAGACGCTAGTTCAGTCGCCATCGTTTGCGGTGCCAGGCTTAGGTTGCTGCTGTTAGTTTGCCAGCTGCAGCTGCAACCACCTGCCCGATTTCATGTGTTGACATGAACCAGAGACACCGCTCTTCACCGCACAGATGTGCTCCCGAGGCCGCACAGTGTCCCTTCCCTGGGGTGGCCTTAGGAGATGGCAGGCTTTGCTGCTCCTGCTTCTCTGGAAATAAGGGCTTCTTTTCACAAGATAACAACTGCTTTGGATTGCAGTGGAGTCTGCAGTTCTAGTGAAGGTAGCCCCTTGCATGGAATCATGGAATCATACAATCATTAGGGATTGGAAGGGACCTCCAGTGATCATCCAGTCCAATCCCCCTGATGCAGCAGGATCACCTAGACCAAGTCAGACAGGAACACATCCAGGTGAGTCTTCAACATCTCCAGAGAAGGAGACTCCACAACTCCCTTGGGCAGCCTGTTCCAGTGCTCTGTCACCCTCACTGGGAAGAAGGTCCTTCTCATATTTATATGAAGCCTCCTGTTTTCCAGCTCACACCCATTGCCCCTTGTCCTATCACTAGATGACACTGAGAAGAGCCTGGCTCCACACTCCTGACACCCACCTTCACATATTTATAGACATTAATGAGGTCACCTCTCAGTCTCCTCCAAGATAAAGACTCAGCTCCCTCAGCCTCTCCTCATAAGGCAGGTGCTCCACCTCCTTCATCATCCTCATTGCCCTACACTGGACTCCCTCCTGCAGCTCTGTATCCTTTTTGAACTGAGGGGCCCAGAACTGGACACAATTCTCCAAGTGTGGTCTCACCAGGGCAGAGTAGAGGGGGAGAAGAAACTCTCTCAATCTGCTAACCACCCCCTTCTGATCCACCCCAGGATGCTGTTGGCCCTCTTGGCCACAAGATCATACTGCTGATTCATGGTCATCCTGCTGGCCATCAGGGCCCCGCAGGTCCCTTTCTCCAACACTGCTCTCCAACAGGTCAGTCCCCAACCTATACTGGTACCTGTGGTTGTTCTTGCCCAGATGCAAGACTTTACACTTGCCCTTGTTACACTTAATTACATTTCTCTCTGCCCAGCTCTCCAGCCTGTCCAGGTCTCGCTGAATAGCAGCACAATCTGCAAGGGTGTTGGTGACGTCACCCAGCTTTGTGTCATCAGCAAACTTGATGACAGTGCACCCTAATCCCTCATCCAAGTCATCAATTAATACTTTGAACAGGACTGGTCCCACCACTGACCCTTGCATGGATAATCACCCTTTGGAATAAGAACATGTTACTCAGAAATTAATTCTAAAGCAGAGCAAATTATTTTGAAACAGGAGTTTGCAGGCTGGGTGTCAGTGTATGGTCCCCTGAATAATGCCCCTGTAGATTTAGGCTGGACATGAGGAAAAAACTCTTTACTCTGAGGTGGTGGATCCCTGGAACAGATGGTGGAGGCCCTATCCCTGGAGATGTTTCCATGACCCTATGACTGCCTGAAATCTTGACACACTGTTCCTGCCTGTCTGGGAGTTTGCATCAACTCACTGGACAAATTCAACTGAAGGGTTGAAGCCCCCTGTTCCACATTTTAGCACAGAACAGCGATCCCATGTCGTATCGCAGGCAGAGTGATCCCACAAGTGCTCCTGATTTTCTTCCTTTCTCTGCCACCCAGATCACACCGCAGCCCTGGGCACTTGTGGTCTGTGGGAACTGCGAGTTGAATGGCTGTGGTGGAGACTAGCGGGGAAGCCTTTTCATGGGGGGGATATTTTGTCCTTGGCAAGTCCACACAGGCTCCAGTGCAGAGCTTTTTTTTTGACAGCGCCTGTGTGTAGAGATCTAATGGGTTTTCCATAACAATCCTAGTGGGTAGGAAAGGTCTCATCCTTTGTGAGAGACAGGACATATTAAATTTCCTTGGTTCACAGCAGGCTTTGACCTGCCTGAAGAATATTCCATGCCTGTCCTAGGCACTGGGCAATGCAGGTCAGTGAGAAGAAACCTCTTCCACATACTTATAGAATCATAGAATCACTCTGGTTGGAGAAGACCCTTGGGAGCATCAAGTCCTACCTTCAACCCTACTCTGCAAGTTCACCCCTAAACCAGATCCCCCAACACTACATCTAAGTGACTTTTAAACTTATCCATGGACGGGGACTCAACCACCACCCTCGGCAGCCCATTTCAGTGCCTGAGCACTCTCTCCGGGAAGAATTTTTTCCTCGTGTCCAATCTAAACCACCCGTGTTGGAGCTTGAAACTCTTCCCTCTGGTTCTGTCACTAATTGTCTGTGAGAAGAGACCAATCTCCACAGTGTCCTTTCAGATTGCTGTAGAGAGCGATGAGATCTCCCCTCAGCCTCTTCTTCCTCAAACTGAACAACCCCAAGTCTCTCAATCTCTCCTCATAAGATTTATTCTCCAGGCACCTCGATGTCTCCCTTGTACTGAGGTGCCCAAACCTGGACCCAATACTCAAGGTGCAGCTTCACCAGTGCTGAGTAGAGGGAAACAGCCACCTCCCTACTCTTGCTGGACACACAGTTTCTAATCCAGGCCAGGATGCCAGTGGCCTTCCTGGCTACCTGGGCTCATATTCAGCCTCTTGTCAATCAGAACCCCCAGGTCCTCTTCTGCCGGGCTGCTTTCCAGCCGCACTGCCCCCAGCCCGTAGCATCGCAGGGGATTACTTGCTGGGTTACTCTGAACAACATGAAATCCAGCCTGACAGAATTTAGAGCCAGGGTGGCTCACTGAACCATTTCATACTGCTCTTGTCAGTGGCCCAGCTCTTAGCCAAAGCTGACTCACTGGTAACTAATGGTGTCTGGCCATCTAATGGGCTCTCCTGAAACAGTTTACAGTTTTTGCATGGAATAATTTTTCCAGTTTTTTTGAGTTAGTTTATTGTCTCTGTGCTTGTTTTTCTTTTCCTGAGGGCAGTGCCAGGCTCCTGTGTTCCGCATCTGGTTTCAGCTCGGCCGGCTCTGAGGAGGCTTTCGGGATTACTCTACCCTCAGATCCTATGTAGAGGACTAAGTGACTGAGACTTGTCCTTCTCAGAAGTTCAGGTAAGTTCCTGTCACTTGCAGCTCTGTATCAAATGCTTTTTCTGAGCTTATACAGTTCACATAGAGCTTCCACTCAGAGGGAAGCTCCTCGAGGATTTTCAAGTTAGCCAAGCGAGAAATTCAAGACCATCTCCCTCAAAATGAGATTATTCCATCCCAAATTAGATGTTTGCTAATTTCATTCTGCAGCAATACTCTTGCCAGGAATCTGGCAGTATGGAAGCATCATGTTCCAAACTCTGCCTCATCTCCCCAGCTCTTACACTATGAAAAACCCAATTTCTCTGAGGATTAAAACAAAAGATCTTTCTCCTGCTCTGAGGGGCACATCTTCCTCTTCCCAGTTTACACCCAAAAATCATTCCTTTGCCATAGGCTATACCCGCTTTGATGAAGGATTAGAACCCTATTTATAGTAGGTGCTTAAAGACCAGGGCTTCCTGACCCCGTGGAAAACAAATGCAGCAGATTTTTTTCTTTTGTTCTTTTAATAAACTGTCCGTGAGATTCCCCCCCTCCCCTCCTTTCCTGCTGGTTTACTTGCTTTCTTACATGGCCAGCGTGTGTCTCTTCTGGTCTTTGTTCCGGTTTATCAGCGCTTTACACACAGTTGTTTCCCAGACTCTGCGATTTCAGCAGCAAAAATAACGCTGACCTTCTGAGGCTGGGAGCAGGCTCGTTGCTGGTAATTTAGCAGAAAGTTACAGTAATGAAGAGGAAAGCTGCTCTTCAGTGTTGGACCATTAAACGTGTTTGATGAGTGTTTGGTACCTCTTCAGTGCCCTTCCTGCGCTCCGCTGTGCTCGTGATATTCCACGGAAAACTCAAGTGTTTAATTGGCCAAAGCGGGCAATTCGTGACCCTCTTTTGGCTGTAAAAGGTACGTTCAGGTGTGGTTTAGTCAAAGCGAGCAAAGTCAGTATCACTAGCTGCGGACGGCCCTACGGACGGGACATTGGCTCTCTGAAAGCTGAGCTGGGCTTTACCTGTGAGAGGAAGGCAAGGAGGGAGGGAGGAGAAGGTGACTGGAAGCACACGTTTCACTCCCCAGACTTGGGGCTGGGGCTGCTTTGGTCCCGAAGGCAGACAAGTGGTATCTTTGACAATAAACTTCCTCAGTTTTCAGCCGCTTCCCCTCACCCAGCCATCAGAGCAGCAGGAAGCCAACGGCGGGATGACACAAAGCCAGCTCCAGGAGGTTTCAGTGTGAAGGTGAATAAAACAACCCCCAAAGCCCAACCCAAAGAACCCCACCAAAGTCAGCTGTCATTAGCGAGAGGTTCTGTACAAAGGAGTGACTTTAAAACATGACAGCAGCCTTAAGGCTTGCTCCTCTCAATATACAGCTTCTGTTATGCTAATCACCCGTCACTGCCTGTCTCTTACCCTTGAAATGTTTTGAATCAAGTGTGTTCCAAGTCAATTGTCTCCATAAGAACCAAGGGAATTTGTGTTTGAGGTGAAGCACTGTGAAGATCTGTTCCAGGGATCTATTCTGCAGTACAGTTCAGGACTTTATTTTGTGGCTACCGGAGAAGGACAGCGCAGAAGGTCATTCTGAGGGGTGTAGCATCAGGGCTAGACAGAGCAGCAATAGTGTGGTCGTGCAGGATGCGTCTGGTTCCACGTCCACCTAAATCCCTTGATAGGTGTTAGTAACAAGCATCATGACCCTGTGAGTGATCCGAGATAGTTGTTGCAGTAGAGACATGAGTTATTCATTCGTTTAGCTGCTCTGGGGAACTCTGCGTGACCCACCTCAAGGAATGACAGGAGAAGAAAGTGTCTGGAAATGAGATGCACATGATAGCAGCAGAGCTGGTCAGCTGGGTGTTCGGAGGGAGCAGATGCACACGCTACTGACTTAGGAAGGAAGCGCTGCCTGTAATCCTGCATGCTAGCCCTGATACGTGATGCTGTTCAGCCTTTGCTTGTATCTTGGGTTACAGTGGAAAGACTGTTTGTTTGTTTAAATCTTTTCCTGGGTCTTTCCCAATTTTAGCCTGAACTCTAGATATTTGGCTCCTACGTTCATTCTCCAGGGTGCTTCTGACTAATGCCGAGGTGCTGTTGTGGGGCTTTACAGGAACTCTTGGGAACAGCCCTGCAGCACTGGTACGGACCGGTGTTATCAAAACCCAGTTTTAGCCCCGAGACGGTGTTTGTGTAACACAGAAACACATGAGGACAGTTTTCTGCACAGATTGCACAGTGTGGTCCTGACTTCTGCATCTGACCTTGTGGACCACACTGGCTGAGGGTAACTGACACGTGACACTTGCACTCTTCAGATCTGTTTCATAAGAATGTTCCTTCATTTTACTTCATTTCTGTCCATAAAATACATATTTTCCCCTAACATGGTTCTTACAGCCTGGGCTCGTACCAGAGGTTCAGTTATTTCCAAAAAACGATTACTTGGTGGACCAGGCAATGCAGAAGCGGGACGAAGCTTAAATACAAAGGTTTGAAGAAGTCCAAACCAGAACAGGGACCTGGACTTGGGCACCATACTTAATAGATAATTGCATAATTGAGGTGGAACATTCAGACTTAAATCCAAGCTCTCTAATGTGCTTTGTCTGGGATATGGAAGGCATCTTCCTTTATTAGGTTACTTTCCTGCTCAACATTAACATTTCGTGCTTTGAAGGTTTATTGTGTTGGCTGGAGTTATACCTTTATATATGCAAAGTCCCCGTGGGATGGCCTGATCTCCTTTCATCATTATTAGTAATTCTAGGCTGGTCATTTCCTATTCACGCAGTCTGGACCTCGGTGTGTTGTTGCAGGATGGTTGATAGAAAGCGCAGGAAATGTAGTGTTTTTTCAGGTCTCGACTGTTCAGGACTATTCTTTTCAGGGCCTTCGGTTTTATTGCCATGAAATCCATTTCCTACATGCGGTACAATTGACTAAATTACAAACAAACAAGGCACCAATAGAGAAGTCAGTGAAAGTTCACACTAAGAATAGAAGCCTGAAGAGAAAAGTTCAGTTATGTGACCTTTTTCAGGAGCTGGATGCAAAATAGACCTGCTGTTTTTCCCTTCAATTTGCAGTCCAGGCAGAAAAGAACAGTTCCCAGAGAAGCCCTTCTGTTTGTTTCCCTGAATTCTCCAGAAATGCCCTATCTGTTGACATCCTGGCTATGCTGATATGGAAATTATCTCAACTGGTCTCCTATTGTCAGCTGATTTTTGCATTGATCTTCTGTTCTGCAATTTTTAAAGACCTTCCAACCATGAACAGAACAAAATGTTCCTCATACAGACCTGTAAAACTTGCTGTTAAACCAAAGTAGGGTCATCAAATGAAAAATCCCATGGAAGTACTGGCCACTGCTTATTATTGCCCTTCAGAAATACGGTGGGCAATGAAAAATTATTTCTAAGAACAGGTTTTTAAGCATTTGGTCATGAGCAGGGAGATGCCACACTGTTGGGTACAGGGCAAATGCCAACCAGGCTTTAAAACTCTTCCTTCCTTTCAAATGATGGGGTTTTTTCCTTTGTCTTTGTATTGACCATTTTATAACACACCATAGAATCATTCCAGCTGGAAAAGACTCTTGGGATCATCGAGTCAAATCAGCCCTACTCTACAAGTTTGCCCCTAAACCAGATCCCCCAACACTACATCTAAGCGTCTTTTAAACTCATCCAGGGATGGGGACTCAACCACCACCCTGGGCAGCCCATTCCAGTGCCTGACCAAACTGCACCATCCCCTCTGCTAGTTATCTTGAAAATAAGGAGTTAGTCTGCTCTTTTGGATTTACTCCAAAGAGTTCCTGCCCCTAACGGAGCAGCAGAACCCCGGAGCAGTGGGCATTTGGTGCATCACTGCAAGTTTTGGGGTTAAAAGGGTAGATTACTGTGAAAGAACCAGGTATGTCAACAGTCCTTCATGAAATCATGCTACTCCCAAACACTTTCTGCTTAAAGTTAAATATTAGACACTGTCCCTACCATGCTTTTTATTTAGCCTAAAAGGATTAATATTTAACTCAAAATGGCTGACAAAAGCAAATGCGTCCTCCAGAAGATGCATAAGGCAGTGGTTAAACTTGGTGTGATCTAGCTAGACCTGGGTAGCCATCCCTGGTCATTGTGCTTCATTCCCATGAGAAAACCAGACACCACCGTCTGAATTTCAGTTGCCTTTTGGCAGAATCACAGAACATTGGGGATTGGAAGGGACCTCACAAGATCATCTAGTCCAATCCCTCTGCCACAGCAGGATCACCTAAATCGAGTTACACAGGAACATGTCCAGGTGGGTTTTAGATGTCTCTAGAGAAGGAGACTCCACGACACCCTGAACAGCTTGTTCCAGTGCTCTATCTTCTTCTGGGAAGAAGTTCCTTCTCATATTGATGTGGAACCTCCTCTGTTCCAGTTCACGCCCATTGCCCCTTGTCCTATCATTGGGTGCCAGAGACCAGAGCCTGGCTCCATCCTCCTGACACCTGCCCTTTCCATATTTATAATCATTAATGGGGTCACCCCTCAGTCTCCTTTTTTCCAAGCTAAAGAGACCCATGGCCAGTTATCCAGTGGGAACAACTGCTTGAAACTGGGTGTCCACTTCATACCTGCAGAAGGAAATATTCTTTACCTTACTGGTTTGGGTTTGGTCTCACATTAAGGTCTTTATTTACTCAATCCTTTGTCTAACATCAGCTTTGGTTTTGGGGTGAATTTTCCATCAGATTAGGCCTTAAACCCATGTTAAAGAAAAGGGTGTTTTTATATTGGCTCCTTTTCAGGGTCTTATTGCAACTGAAGAGGGGACACATATCTCATTGCCAAATATGGCCTTATGGGGGGACCTTAGAAGGTCCTCCCAGTACCTGAAAGGGACCTTAACAAGGCTGGGGAAGACTTCACAAAGGCAGGGAACAGTAGGATGAGGGGGTCATGGTTTTAAGCTGGAAAAGGGTAGATTTAGGCTGGACATTAGAGAAAAGTTATTTCATCTGAGGGTGGTGGATCCCTGGAACAGGCTGCCTAGAGAGGCCCCATCCATGGAGAAATTTAATGTCAGGCTCGATGGGGCTCTGGGCAATCTGTTCTAGTTAGAGATGGCCCAGCTTGTTGCAGGGGGTTGGACTAGATGGCCTTTGGAGATCCCTTCCAACCCAGCTCTTTCTGTGTCTCTATGACCCGTTTCTCAGAGCTTGAAAATCGCTCCCAAAGCTGGTCGGTCTTTCCAGGAGTCGCAGTTGTAGAGGTGGAAGCTCTGCGGTCACACGCCGGCATTAGCCCTGCTCCGGCCGCAGCTGACCAGCCCCGCAGCGTCGCCGTCGGAGAGGACGGGGCGGGGCGGGCAAAGTCCGCGGTGGTGCGCGCGCGACTCCCTCGCGGCCAGCGCGTGCCCTGCAGCCTCACTCGCGCCGCTCCCCTTGAGCCATGTCCGCCGCCCTGGAGTCGCTGGAGGCCTGTCTGGAGCAGCACATCCCGCCCGACCAACTCGCCGAGGTGAAGCGGATCCTCTACGGAGGCGAGGCGAGGTGCTCTGCCAGGGCGGGACCGGCTTCCCTTGCCCCGCCGGGATAGCTCCGGGGGTGCTCCAGAGCCATCCAGCGACACCCTGACCCGCTCGGAGTCTGCAAGTTGCCCAGTCGGGGAGTTGAGGGCTCAGGAGGCCGTTTGAGAATGGGTGGGCAGGACATGGGGCTGTAGCTGGGCTGAAAGGAAGAAGGAGGTCCCTTCCAATCCCTAATGGCTCTATGATTCTGTGACCTGGGCTGCTTGTGGCACTGCGGTGAGGTTAGTCTGTGGTGGGATAAGGAAGGTAGTTCAGAGATGACCCGTGATTGGGGAGACAGGGGTTAAACAGTGGTAGGAGAGCAGGAGGTGACTATGGTTGGAAAGAAGAGGCGTAATCCCTGGCTGGGGAGCAGGGCGGTAGAGAGGCCATGGGAGAAGGTGGCTTGCCAGGGATAGCAGATCTGCGGGAACAGCTTCAGAAGCAGCTGGGGAGGTCATGGTCTTGGGCGAGGGAGCCGGAACAAGTGGGGATCTAACATGAATAGTGTTGCAGGAGAAGTGTGTCTGCTGTGGAGGTGGCTGATGAAAGCTTATACAAGTGTCGCCTCAATTTCTATAGCAAGGTAGTAGTGTCTGGAAATCACAGAGAGGAGGACACTGATAGTTTGCTGCATGGAGGAGAGCAGTGAGATTTGTACATGACCTGGCTACTGCCTGGTTGTTCCTTTCTCTGATAGTTGTCTGGGGGGGCATGGGAGCTTGGGTGTATCAGCAGGAGTAGATGGCGTTTGTGATCCTTTCAGCCCACTACATTCAGAGGAGAAAAGGAGAACGTCTCATCTTGAAATGTGTTTGTTTCCTGTTCAATCCAGAAAACTTGATTTACCAGTTGCTGCTGTATCAGCAGCTCAGGAAAGAGATTTTGAACTACAGGGCTATGGATTTGAAGCTGCTCCAGAGCAATTGAGAAGACCGCGTATTGTTCGAGTGGGATTGGTACAAAATAAAATTCCACTTCCCACAGACATACCTGTGGCAGTCCAGGTACACAGACTGGCATCTGCGTCGCTCACGTGTAGCTCCTACCAGATGAGAAATAACCCATGTCGGTTGTTGGTGTTAAAAAATCCATCATGAAATGTCTGTTGATTATCTAGTGCCCATCAGTATCTTAGTGCAGCATACTGTAAGAAATTTGAATGACACATCCAGTCACGTGACTGACACATCCAGAATCATCCCATGTCATGTTTACCTAGGGAATTGCCCAACCTCACTGTGTTTTTTCTAAAAAGCTAAATATTTAGTCACTGATTTTGTACATGAACATCCTTTGTCTTTAAAACGAAACAGATTTCATTTTAATGATTATTTACCCAAAATCAGAAGAGGTGACAGCTCATGGGAACAACAAGCGCAGCCCTTGTTCTAATTGGGAATTGTTCCATTAGAGGTGAATCTGTTAGAGTAAACACAGATGACTAAAGCTGTGCTTGTTATTCTTTGTACAGCAGTAAACCAAATCTTATTACGAGGTGACCATCTCCTGCTAACACGCTCACTGGGGTGACATCTGAAGTGTTGATGCAAAGTGCTATACTTAGGCTTATACCTAGGCTAATACCTAGGCTATCTTTAAGCAGAACATTCAAGAAAAAAGTACTTTGAAGCAAAGTTTTTTACTAGTTAGTAAGTGCTTTGATGTTTTTTGCTTCGTAATGCTCTCATACAGAGCTCTTTGGACAGAAGCATTTAGAAAACTGTTTGGAGTTAATGACTTGTAGGCCATGTCCAGATCCACGTGTGATCAGGATTCAGAAGCAACCAAAGAAATGGACTGTCATTACCTCCTATTTTAAGATTCTGAGAACGGGACTCTGATTCTGTGTTTACTTAACATCTTTCTGTAGGTTATTTATCATAAGCAGCAACATTACAGTGTTTTGCTGATTCTAGTAGTATTTTTTGCTATTTGCCAGTTAGTGTGTCTTTCATTGGATTGTTTTCTTTGGTTTTGGAATCTAAATGCCTTTAAAAATCTGTATCGAACTCATGCTGTTATCAGTGTTTAGGAATGATAACTTCTTGAGTTATTCCCTCTGAATGCAATGGGACTAAGTATAGAACAAGATAAATTCAATGTGAACAAAGCTTTTAAAACCAGGCTATTAATACACAAGTGAGTTAGAGCAGAACAGCTCTTTTTATAGCATAACACTTCTTGCAATCAGGTGGCGGCACTGCACAGGCGTATTGAGGAGATTGTGAAAGTGGCTGCACTATGTGGGGTCAACATAGTTTGTTTCCAGGAGGCTTGGAGTGAGTATTTTCTATGATTGCTTCTGTGTTGTCAGAGATCAATTCCCTTCTGTTTTAACAAGTATCCTGCACTAGACATATGTCTTGTTAGTAAACAGCAGACATCTTCCAAGATGTGACAATTGACTTTACTGATTTGCTTCCTGAAGTTAAAAGCAAGAGTCTTAGCAGAACTGTGTGGAAGATGTATGTGAAGATGTATATTGAAGACTAGAGTATGCTGCAACAATGGTATTTGTAGCTGTACTTGCTCATGTCACACTTCATGATCCTTTCCTCAGTTTTTTCTCTGAAAATGTCAAGTTTTTTCTAGACAGATACTAAAATTTTTAAGTCTAATTTTAATTAAAATCAAATATTTGAGGTTTACTAGAGGCAAAAACCCAAACGAATGGCCTTGAAATGTTTGCAAAAATGTTATTCACCAGAAGTGAATTCACACTAGGAACTGTAGAGTGTGCGTTACTTTTACCCCCAGTAAGACATAACTGAGTGCATTCTTTCTCTTCTGCATTCTACCGCTTGAGCCCAAAACCCCTTGCCCTTGCTAAAAATAGTTTTTAAATAGCTGTTGGTTTTAAACAAGAAAAACAGTTGAACAGTTGAAGCATTTAATTTTTTATTTGTGTTCGTAAATGCACTGTGTATTTCTGGAGTGACGTGAATGTTCTTGTACATTTTGTCTTGCCTTGGTGTTTTCCAGCCATGCCCTTTGCTTTTTGTACAAGAGAGAAGCTTCCGTGGACTGAATTTGCTGAGCCAGCAGAGGATGGGCCAACAACAAAATTCTGTCAACAGGTAAAAAAACCAACCAAGCAAAAAACCCCACAGAGCCAGCCTTCAGCCCCAACTCTGCCACTGTTTACCATGGATTTCTGCTTTTTGTGCTGGTCTTGTACTACTGGGAAAACTGAAACAATAAAAGATTCCAGCCTATCTGACAGATACTATGGTAGTAAGTGAAGTAGAACTGGAAAATACCAACTGTGCTCAATATTTATTTTTCAAGCTGCTTTGCATTGATAGACTACCTTCTGCCATGGAAGGTGTATGAAACTGCCCATTTAGCTGATGTTTATACGGGAGGAATGATTCCTCACACAAAGAGTTTGTATTTCCATTTAAAAGGTGTTCCTTATCTAGAGCAGTTGAGCGTTACCCATGGATTACCCAAGGAGGTGTGAGAGGAACAGCTTTTTCTGCACAGGAACCACTTTCACACAAACCTTTTTCATCTCTCTGTGAAATGACTCAAAATATAGGGGCGTTTTATGGACTCAAGGAGACTTGTTGTTGTGTGGTTCTTCTTTTTCCAGAGGCTTGTTTACAAGGGTGGCAGAATCTATTTTTGTTTCCTGGCAACTTTTTTTTTTAATAAGGAATTTCAGTCACATTCTTTCACAAGTCATTGGAACAGCAAAATACAGGTTTGGTGTCAAATTAGCCCAGAATATGCACTGACCATTTAAGCGTTTGTAGGCAGCATAGTATCATTAGTTTGATCTAGAGTAAGTGCCTATTGCTTCTCATTATGAAAATAATGACACCATGGAAGTTTGGAGAAATAGAGAAGTTATTTGAAGGAAAAAAGCACGTTAGTAATAAGTTGGTATATTTCCAACTCATGCCTGTATTACCTAACATTTATGGTTGACATAAATGCTATGGTTTCTGTGATATATTAATCTTTGAAGAAACTGGTGCTGTGGGCGTGCCAGTGTAGGTTAAGCACGAGACCTTGATAACAATAAAGACCTTGATAATAATCAGGGTAATGTATCAGATGGAAAGGTTTTCCCATTCTTCTTTGTGGACAAAAAATGAAAATTATTGCTGCAGGCTTGCTTATCATAGAAGAATTGTATTTGTTTGTGTAGCTGGCAAAGCATTACAATATGGTTGTGATATCTCCAATCCTGGAGCGAGATGAAATTCATGGGGGAACTCTGTGGAACACCGCAGTGGTCATTTCTAATTCTGGAGCTGTCCTTGGCAAAAGCAGAAAAAATCACATTCCAAGAGTTGGAGATTTCAATGAGGTAAGAGACAGCATTTTGGCTATCAAGCTTCTTGTTCACGTCGGCATGTGCCATATCAGTCATCTTGGCAGGAAATGCAATGTGTTTCCAGAAACTCTGGTTCACTATGTGTCAAATCAGTTTTTCTCAGGTAAAATTGCTGTAAGTTGATTTATCAAGAAAAGGGAGCGATGACTCTTAAAGGTCAGATGACACTCAATCTTTGTCAGGTACACAAAGCTTTGTCTTCCTTGGTCTGATAGAAACCACAAAAATACTGAGGACCTTTAAAACAAAGTTCTCTAAGTCATGGCTGTGTTATGTTAGTTGTGTATGATTGGCTGAGGTAGGGTATTTTTGCATGTATGTGTGTGTTGCACTTGGTTTGGAGGGCAATTCAGATTTGTGGTTTATTTATGGTCTCAATCTCTGTTTCTTTCTCTGTCAGGGTGTCTGGGAAATAACAGTTCTTCTACTTGTGTTTCTTTGAGTAGAACCCCTTAATTCATTCTGCTTCTGACTGAGTAGCTGGTTTATGACGTCTTCTAATGTTTACTAATCTTGTCATTTCCACTGAAGACCCCAGCAGTTTTCAGATTGTCCTCCAAGATCAGCTCTAGACAGTTGAACTGGTAGTAAAGGCAATGTTAGATTTAAAATGTGTTTATCCATCCATAGAATAATCACAAGCAGAAAGATCAGGATTAAAAATTAACCAAAGTCTAAAAATACATTGTCTTAGCTAACTCAGTCTCTGCTTGTCAGCCAAAGTGAGTAATTAACAGAGGCATTTCTCCTGTGTCCTTCTTCTGTGGGGCTGTGCAGTTGCTTTTGTTCCCTTTTTGAATGCTCCAGTCACTAAACTGAAGCTTCAAAATCTAAACTGCTTTTTTATTGCAATTTTTTCTGTGTTTTGAAACTTTGTGTTCAGAGACCTCTGAAAGTTTTGACCTGGGTTCCCAGACCTGCTCAAACTGGTTTGTGCTTCTTCTAAGGAGGCTGTTGATAGGTTTCTACACAATGAATTTCTGGCAAAGGCCTGTCAGTGTTGACCTCTAACAACTATTTTGATATTTACTATTAGCAGGTCTGTTTTTTAGCTAGCAAATCAGCACCTAACAAACCCACATGAAATACAAGCACTAGTACAAATGAATTTTGCTTACTTTCCACACTTTTAATTTGTTCCTTGTGTAATTAAACAAAAGAGTTTGCTTGTGCTGACATACAGTGTCTTTCAGTTTTCCAGACAGTGTTTTTCTGGAGCATTGACAGATGCCAAGAAACGCCTTGTTTCCAGATATGAAACTGTCATGAAAGGCACCTAAGAAAAGAAAATATTTTAGCTTCTCCAAGTGAAGTATAAACAGGGTTTCATTGAGAGTGTTCATCATTCCTAAAAAGAATTAGTTCTTAGAATCCTAAATGCCAGAATTGCCACAAAGCTATTTATATCTTGCAGGTGGACTGTGATGGTTTGACATTTCTTGTTTTATCTACCTGATTGCAGCAGCGAGTAGTGTTTACCCAAAGCAGCACTGGCTTCTTAGCCAGTTTTTTTAGCAAAACATTAAGTCCTTTCTTCTCAGCTGAGCAATTCTGATAGAGGAACTTCAGAAACCACCGAGATTGCAGGGAAGGATTATGTTCATCTCTGTTACTTTAATGTTGCTTTCTTTATTAACAAAGTTAACTCCCAAGGAAGCGTGGATTTGAAATTATTTGTGGATTGTCTCTCTTGAGAAGACAGGGAAAGGAGCCTCGTTAAAATCATTCTTGTGGAATCAGTGAGAACTAAATGGAGAAGATAAAGAGACTGGTTGTAGCCCATTCAGCTGAGTGCAGGAGGGCACATAAATAAACAAAAATCAATCCTTCTTGAGACATCACAATTTGTTGCTGTGGAGATGATTGTGACCTCTTGCGAGGCATAAAGGAACATAAACCAATGAATTCCTTGGAGCAACAGCATTCTTGTTTTTCTTCTCCTATTGTAATAAAAGAAAACTGAGAAGGAAAGAAGTGGAAATATATTCAGTCAGTGGAATTGTTTTGAAAAAGGGTTGTGTGAATGGCCACCACATGGTGTGCTGTCTCAGCCATGAAAGGAGGGAAAAGTAATGCCCAGGGGACTGTGCCATTTCATGAAGCCTGATAAGAAATGTGAGATGTCCTTGGGTTTACTGAACCTCTAGTCTGTCCTAGTTTCAGAAAATGATGCCATGTATATGTGATGCCATTCTGCAGTCCCATGAGGCCCTAGTCTGTTTCCCAGGTGCAGGTGTGCTTGTTTCAGCTCTGATGTGGTTCTGCTTCCTTCAAAACCCAAGGCAGTTGTTAAAATGGACAGGTAGATTCAATACAAATAGAGTTGTTTGACAACACCCTTTCTTACATGATAAGAGGCACGCCCATTGGGCCAGGCTGGTAGATTATGTACCTTGCTTTTCTGTCTCTGAGATCATCACAAAAAGGTACTATGAGGAGTAAGTCTCGCCACTCCGAAACACTGTGCTTCCTCAGTATCCATGGTCCTTATGTTAGGCATGTTGGATGGCACGTTCCTATTTTGTTATCTGTGATTCTTAATCAGTGACTTCGTCTAATCCCTTCTGAACCTGGTGATAGTACCTGCTTTCACAAGGAAAGAGACTTCAGAAGTGCAGTCCCTGCTGCATGGAGAAAGTTTTCTTGGCTGAAAACACATTCAAGAGTGCAATTCCAGTCAGTTCCCAGTACTGCTGCTTTGGGGTTTCTATATTCATCTTCTCCACTGCCTTTGTTAATTTCTAATTACAATCACATTTGCAGTATGATTCTCATCCTCTGTTTACCGATCAAAGAGCCTTTTCAGTTGGCCCTCGCGTTCATGATTTCAGTTGCCTGTGCTTCTTTCATCCCAATGAAATGGAATGTATATCCTTTTGGACATGGAAACATTAGAATTGCCTAGAGTATTCAAGCCATGAGCACCCAAGAATTTTTGCAAACCAGCAAAACAACAGTTTCTGATGCATTTTTGTACCCTTTATGTTGATGTGTGGGATTTTCCTGTGGCTTTTACTGCTGCTGAGCCCCACATAGGCAACTGTCAGTGACCCTTATTTTCTTGTATCTGGGAAGACATGTTTCTGTACATTTAATTTGGAATACCTCTGTGGGAGTTTTTGTCTCGAGAGCTGTTAACAGTGCCTTGTCCTTCTCTTCACAAGTGCCTCTTACAGGAACCAGTGCCTTTCTGATTACTGTAAGATAAAAATTTGCAGCATATGGTGAACAGGATCTTTTAAGCCGACAGTTGGTTCCAGCTACTCTTAAGGAGAGTTTTCTGGATTTATCCTGGGATTTTCCTGGTGCTAGTTTCAAGCCTTCTGTTTGTTTGGAGCAATAGGCATATATGAAATGTAACTAACTCAGTCTTAGCTATACACTGATGTTTCCATGGGGCATTCATGAAATTACCACATGCCGTTATTGAACAAGTGGATGTAAAGGAATATCTTGTTTTTAAATAGTGTTCAACACCTCTTTAATCAAAACCAAAGGATTCTGATGACTTTTGAAAATTTCTTACATGGTGAGAGTACTAAGAGAGGTGCCTAATACTTGGTAAATTGAGGGTCTCTCTTAAGCTTCTGTAGAAGTTTCTAGCATTAATAGAAGTGTTTGTGTCCAAGTCAGTGCTTAGGTGTAGCATGAAGAAAGGGAAACAGGT
Organism: Rhinopomastus cyanomelas; assembly: GCA_013400115.1. Taxonomy (NCBI): domain Eukaryota; kingdom Metazoa; phylum Chordata; class Aves; order Bucerotiformes; family Rhinopomastidae; genus Rhinopomastus; species Rhinopomastus cyanomelas. Next base: position 649,335 of record VXBP01001971.1, on the reverse strand, counting down.
CTTAGCAGCCTAAGAGCCACTTCTTGCTCTGTGCCCATTACAGTGCAGCTGTACTAAATGAGAGGTGTTGTCCTTGCTCATGGTCTAATGATCTGAAGCTGGTAATCAGAAAGTGGGAGGTGTCAGATCAGTGCTGAATGTGTTTGCTTTTGCTTTTCTAAGATCCGCATTTGTGTGTTTTTGTTTTGTCTGTTTGTGTGATTGTAGTCTACTTACTATATGGAAGGAAATACAGGACACCCAGTGTTTCAGACACAGTTTGGAACAATTGCTGTGAATATCTGCTATGGGCGTCACCACCCTCTGAACTGGCTCATGTTTAGCATGAACGGAGCAGAGATCATATTTAACCCTTCAGCGACTATTGGAACACTCAGGTAAAGTACAAACTTATTTAGGCCATTGCATGCTGTCTGGGGTAACTGAATCTCTGAGCTAGGTAACTGTGTTAATTACCACTGGGGCCTTGGGGGCATCTTACAGAAGTTTTTGAATCGGAGGTATCACCTCCTTGTTTTGCCTCCATTCTTCTTCACCTGGAGCTTTGGGCCAAAGGTTTGCTGGTAGTCACCAGTTCTCTTCCAGGACTTCAGATGTGTGTCTGTAGCTCTTTTGTCTCTGAGTCAGAGTTAACCAGCATCTGTCTGGTGTTCGGAAAACTAGAGAGTTTATTTAGAGTCTCTGTGTAAACGTTTTGTAGTAACTTACATTGAGTCTTAGCCTGTCAGCCTGCCTGATCTAGCTAGTAGCAGTTTTCAGAGCCAAGCTGTGAAACCTTTTTCTCAGAAATATTTAGGTTTTTTTAACCATTGGCAACTTTGTGATTATCAGGCCACATGAACCGGACAGAACCAAGGTATAAACTGTTTTCCTTGAGACTGGTTTTCTGTAGATTGACATTCATTGTGTCCTACTGACTTGCTTTCCTGAAAGAAGCCTAAACCACCTCAGTGACCTAAGAAAAGAACTTGATAGCTATCCCATAATGAGTGATTGGTGGGTTAGATCTTGAACGTTCTTGAGTATGGTCAGTATCAGTTCCATTTCTGTATAAATCACCTTGGAATGTTCCAAAGGATTGTCTGACACAGGCTTTGTATCGCTTGGGGTGCTAGAATGTAATGCAAAAGGACTTCCTTTTCTCTGGGAGCAGTGATAAATTTTAGGAAGCTAACAGAACAGTATTTCATTGTTACTGGTGATGTTTTAATATAATTATACTATCCAGTAGTGTGAAACAAAAGACATACTGGTTTCTTATAATACTAAAATTTCTTCCTAACTTTTCTTCTCTCTCCCTTGTGTGCCTGGACTCATGGCAGAACGCTTTACTTTTTATTTCTTTAGGCAAACTCTTTACAAAGATTATTCCAGTGTTAGTTTTATAAACCTCAATATATGAAATGTTCGGGCAATAAAGACTTGCTAATATAAGATGAGAAAAGAGCTAGAAGTGTAAGCTGCTTCTTTAGGTTTCACCCAACCCCGTTTTTTTTTTTACCTGTTTAATGTAACTTTGGAATTTTTCTGTCTCTGTAGCAAGGTCCAAGAATATCCATCCAGTTTGCTGACCAGCTAGAAAATTTGGAGGACATGGAGTGTTCATAATAGAGTAGAAATGGTGAAAAACCCTATAGAGGGATATGACAGTCATTCCCTCAGCGAGTTAAGATGCTGGAAAACCCTGTATTTACAAACCTGGAGAGCAGAACTTATAGCTTAGATGTTGTTTTCTGTCATTCAAACTGTCTTTAATATTTTTTTGTGTAAGAGATAATTTAGGTTGAGTAATCTTGGAAAATATCCCTTGAAAAGAGTTGGATAAATACACAGTGGTTGGGGGCATTTGTGTCACTACTAGAATAATATTTATAGTGTTTGTTCACTTACAGCCCATGAGCAGGGGAGCAAACAGAAATTACCCTGTTGTCCTATGACACTTCACTCATACTCCTGAGTGCTTCAGGCTCTCCTAATTATTGGCTTTCACTTGATTGTTTTTAAGCATACAGTTTTTATTGCAGGAAGAGAGGAGTCTTGAGGACTGTGATGAAGCTGTCTCTGGGATAACTTCTTAGCTACAGCTTTTTCTCTTGTCTCCCTTCTTCTGTGAAATTATAATTTGCTGGAGTTTTTCAGTAAACCCCATTTTTTCTTGTAAGAGCTGGATGCCAGACTCAAAGCAATTGAGAAAAGAGGCAATAAAACAAGCCCTTTCAATCAATCCAGTGACTGTCTATTAAGATTCCTGAGTATAACTGGGAGATTAATAAGTCAGATGCTTGCAACCTTGTCTTGGTGACAGAATTTGGCGGGTATGTGCTGTTGGAGCAGTGTACAAATTGTGTTTGTTTTGGAGCTCTGAGTTCTTCCAGACTTCCTTTTAACTTGTCTGATCCCTGTTGTCCTGAATTGAGGGCGCCTGCATATCAATCTATGTAATAAAAATGTAGATCATATTGATTTAAACCATCAATCAGAATTGAAATCTCCTTTAGAAAAGAGGTAGAGGCCAGTAAGAAAGAGGGAATTTTGTAGTCCTCATTTCTCAGTTCTTCGTTTTCTATTAATTTAGTGATTGAATTAATACATAATTATTGGAAAGTTATTGAGAAAAGGTTATTTTGGGGAAAAAAAGATGGCAACTTATAGGACTTTCTTATAGCTTTGCTGCAGAATGATTTTGGTGTTTGGAGAGTTTATGGAATGTGAAAGCAGGTGTAAATCCTTTGCATCGCTTGGAGAGTAAAACATTTGATGCTTCAATTGCTTTGAAAAATTGTGAGATGTGTTAATTCTCTTTATTTGTTTTTGCCATCACAAAACCATATTGACCTGCTTGTCAGGTAGAATTGTGTATGCAGATGTTTGAGTTTGGCTCTGTCTGTGGGGAGATATTGATTGTAAGAGCAGGATTAGTCGTAGCAGCTAACTTTGGCTTCTTTGACAGAAAATAGATAGCATGACAGTCTTCATCTCTATTTATCTCTTGAGTACACAAGTAGTAAATACCTGTCTCCTCTTCTGAATATTGCAGCGAGTCACTGTGGCCAATTGAAGCAAGAAATGCTGCCATAGCTAATCACTGCTTTACGTGTCCCATCAACAGGGTAGGAACGGTACGCATGTTCACTTAGTTACTTCATTTCATAGTTTAAGTATTGTACAATGAGTTAATTCAAGGTAATGACCTGAAGAGCACTAGAATGCACAGATTCCTCTGCTGTGTGACTACTGTAGTGGTGTTTAATATGATTTGAAGATGGACAGTGATAAAGCAATTGAGAGCTGCTTTGTTGCTGGCAGCCTGCTTTTTGGTTGCAGCTGCTTCCTGTTCTTTACAATAGACACCCACCCTTTTGCTAATGCTCTTAGTTTCTGTGGTGAAATCGGTATTCTTTTAGCCAGAAATGTCTAAAAATGCAATATACCCTCAAGCCAGTGCCACTCAGCTGGTTGCTGGTGTACAGATACTACCCCTTTCTGGACAGTGAAATGAGTATTGCATACAGTAGGTTGTTCTTGCCTTCACATTAGTCCACGTAGCCTACGTGTGTGTGCAGAGGTGCCCTGCAAAAACCTGGCTGTTATGTGAATAGATTTTCCTTCTTTTGTGATCTGCAAAGATCTTTTTTGGCTAAATGTCTCCTCATTTGCATCTTCTATAGACTTGTAAAACTGATGTGAGGCATGTTCCCCAAAGTTTATGAACAGCTGGCAGTGATATGACAAGATTGTGTTTTCCAGCCTATCCCTCATAGAAACAAGGCCTCTCTGAAGAGTCCCTCTAGACAGTGCTGATAGTCTGCCAGAAAAAAATATTAATAGATTTATGTAAACTCTCATACTAAATACAGTAGACTAGCAAGGAGTTATTGAATGGAATGGAATTGTACTGCCACCTATGGAGTCCTTTTATTTCACAGGAATACTTCAAAAATGCCTTCTCTTCTGGAGACGGTGGAAAAGGTATGTTCAGAAACCACCTTCAGTGGTTGCTAGTAATTATTAACTAGAAAGTCTGAAGAAACTGTTGCTCTTCTGTAAGCATCTCTCTGATGACAGCTGCTGGTGGTTGCCCTGCTAACGACTGCTGCTTTGTGCAGTGCAGAGAAGCAGCACTTCCTATTAAAGTTGGCGCTACGCCACATGTGGTCACCAGAAGTTCATATCTAAGATTTCCATATGTTTTGGAGCCAATTTACTATTGTAGGACTGGCAGGCAAATAAGCTACAGATTACCCTGTGTTGTCAGTGTACTCATGGCATGTTATTTGTAGTTTTAAGATTATTAGAAGTAATTGCCATAGCCTGGGTGCCCAGCCAAACCATTTTGCTCTGTTCCACAGATTTGCTGGAGATTAAAGAGAATGCTCAAAGAAGAGCATGTGATTTGCTTGTATGTACTTGTATGTGGAAACTATAAATAGTGTCCTGTGACAACCATGACTGCCTCTGGCTTTATCTGGAGCTGGCCTGAGGCAGGGGTTTTTAGCTCGTTTTGGAGCTAAGTGTTTGTAGCAGCTGCAGAAAAAGGTCAGTGGTGTCCATTGCTTATTAGTAGAACAGATGGGGTTGTTTTCTGGCACAACTCAAAGTTGTGCAATATGAAGTAAGATTTTTTCCAATGCCTCAAATTGCAGTGTTGTCACCTCCGACCTTGTATTGAAAATTGAATGGGTGCATCTCTGTCGGCTGTTTTGGAAGTTTGACAATTAGGATTCATTTAAATTCAGTGTTAAGAAAGAATGAAAGCAAAGCCTTTAGTTCAGAGACAGAATAATGGGAAAGCATGACCATGCATTATTTAAAAGGCAGTGCAGTGAGCTTGCTGCTGTTAATTCAATATATGTAAAAGCAATACTGTGCATTAAAGTAGTGAATGGTCAAAACTACAGTTACCTCAGGGTTGTGCTGTGGCTCTTCAGGATGATACCTCGCTTAAAGCACAGTAAGTGGGCAGCCACGAGAAATGGAGCCAGGCTTTATGGGACACTGCATGTCAAGCTGTATATGGATTTGCAGGTGGCATTACATGCATTTTAAAAATTTCTTTAAGCACACCATGACTTGGGCCATTTTTATGGCTCAAGTTACGTTGCTGCGCCAGACGGCAGCAGGACTCCTGGACTTTCTCGCACTTGAGATGGACTTCTCGTGGTAGAGATGGATCTGAATCTCTGCAGGCAAGTCAGCGACAAATGGAATTTCAAGGTAAGCCTGCTTAGGTAGGAACAAACTTATGTGTGATAGTAGAACAAACAGGCTTTCGTAATGATCTTGTAATCTTAAAGTACTTGAAAAGCAGCTTTTTCTTGTAGCAGTTCGGAGTCTAAATCCTTGAACTAATGTAACAGGATCTTCTGGAGTCCAAAGGCATAAATGGCTTCTGAAAAAGAGTGTCCAGATTGAGGGAAACATGGCCAGTGCCTTTTAAATGGAAAACTTTGGTCCTTAAGCAAGGATTTCCAGGAGCTCCAAAGAGTGCTAGGGCAAGTGTGAGCAGTTTGATCATGTGGCATTTGTCACAGAGCTGAGATGGGCCTTTTATCTAATGTGGTTCATTATATCTTAAAGGCTTTTTGGTGAAGTTTAGTGGAAACCCAAACTGTAAAGATGTTTAAGCTTCTGAGTTCTTCCAGGTACAAACTTCTTGCAGTGTTAATCCTCTTAGTTTGTGAACATCTTGAAACTGCAGAACTGTGTGCATTCATCCCTGAAGCATCCTAATACTTCCGAGGCTGCCTAAATCAGATTAAGATGGCTGCAAACCTCTCCATGTGGCTGTAACAAACTTACTTACTACTATTTTTTCCCTGCGTTCTGAAATGAAGCTGATCTGGATCATCTTTCCTGAGGGTTTGATTTGATTGCGTTGGTCCACCAGCAGTCTAAGATTGCTCGTTTAAGAAATTGCAGTGCCACCTGAGCACTGCAGTTTGTGCCAGTACAAGCTATGCGAGGTGCTGCATTGTGTACCAGTTTGGTGGTCTAAACAGATTATGGTTTTCTAAACAAACAAACAAACAAGCAAAGGACACTCTTCTTCCTTTAATTTAATCTGATGAAATTGATACCAGGCCCCACAAATGATCTGTTGGTACAACAGTGGAGAAGGCAAGCAAAATGAGAAGTGCCATGTTCTTAAACAGGCTTTGTTGATGAAGGAGTCATCTTGCTTATGTCTTTGGAGACAAGTCTTTGTTCTAGTCCTAAGTACTACTACAGACTGGAGTTTTTTCCTCTCCACTCTCAAGATCTCAGAATGATTTGAATCCTAACAAAGCAGACCAGAACTCCTGGCTAGCAATCAGCACAATAGATATAGGTCCTGCAGTGATAATCTAGTGTTTAAGTCATCATCTGCAAGAAGTATCAGGTGTTGCGCTTACTGCAAGCAGACATTCATTGCGTAGAGGTGGCTTATGTGGGACCACGTTGTACATTACAATATTGTAGAATCACATAGAATTACCCTTGCAGGGAAAAGGCGCTTCCTTACATTTAAATTGAACATCCTGTGTTCCATTTTGCAGATCTTATTACTTCACTGGGCACCACGTAGGAGAGCCTGGTGCTGTTCTCCTGACACTTGAGTTTTAGATGGTTATAGGCATTTATAATACAACACAATACATAATGTGTTTCCTTTCAATTTTATGTAAAAATAGTGATTTTCTGTGCATTTGAAATGCTGAATACATTTTCCAGTTGAAAGTGTGGTCCTTTCTAGGGTAGAGCTTAATGTCTTTGCAGTGCTGCCAATCCACACATAGAGACTAAAGAGGTAACCTCAGGATATCTTCTGGAAAGAAATGTATTTGTTATGCTGCAGGAGTGAGAGAGGTTACAGCTGTAAATTGCGCTGAGAGATCAACAGGTTTGCCACCAAAATGCAGCTTTTCTTGCAGAGTAGAAATGTAGTGGGTTGGGAAGCACAGGGAACATTGCTTGTAACAAAAGCAATTGTATTGATTAGAAGAAGCAAATAGTACAAGCAAACCCACTGATCTTTAGCTGTTTTCTATAGAATTGCTTATTTTTTGTTGTTCTAAAGTCTGTTTTGAGCACCTTAGCCTTGTGTTGACAGTGTGGGTTGCTGGTCTGTAGGCACATATGGCACAGCTGTGGCTTCTGTTTGTGTGACGGGGATATCGATTTCCTTTTCCTCTCATTTGTGGCCAAGACAAAGGTAGTTCTTGATATGAGGGGAATGAGGAAGTATGAAGTCATTGGTTATCTACCACAGAAAAGCCTTCGTAGCAAGTGGAAACATAACTCAGCTGCTCTGGTATCTACAGTTCGCTGAATCCTGAAAGGGCTGTGAAGTAGAAAGTCTTTGCTAAACTCACAGCAGTGAAGAGGTTAAACAAATCGTCCTTGTTATATTGTGGCAAGAAAGAAGTAATTCACCTCTCTAGGAGCTAGTGTTGCAGACTGTGCACTTCAGAGGAGAATGACTCCTAACTCACTGTATCACCTAGAACCATGGTAACAGTTGCTGTCACTAGTGCATGAAGAGCAACACAAACATTGCTGGCACCAGTGTTCCTCAATTGCCAACGGCATAATAGGAAGATGTAATTACAGACACACTCTTTACCTTAATCGACATAAAGTACTTAGAGATGCAGATTGATGATGCAGAAGGTAGATATGCAGATGCATATTGATGATGGAGAAGAAAGTCCACCTTTCACGTTTACTTCCAACTAGCCAGGAGAACCAAAATAGTCCGAAGTAATTAGTTTCCACTGCGGGTCTTGTGGCCAGCAGGATGACTGTGAGCCAGCAGCGTGCTCTTGTGGCCAAGAAAGCCAATGACATCCTGCCGTGGATCAGAATGGAGGTGGTTAGTAGACAGAGAGAGGTTCAGTTCCTTCGCTCTACTATGTCCTGGTGAGACCACATCTGGAATACTGTCTCCTATCTGGACCCCTGAGTTCTAAAAGGACACAGAACTGCTGGAGAGAGTCCAGCGCAGAACCACAAAGATGATGAAGGGATTGGAACATCTCCCTGATGAGGAAAGGCTGAGTGTGCTGGGTCTGTAGCTTGGAAAAAAGGAGACTGAGGGGTGACCCCTATAATGTTGATAAATGTGGTGAGTGTCAGGAGGATGGAGCCAGGCTTTGCTCAGTGGCATCCAAGGGGCTAGAACATAGGAGGTTCCACACAAGTATGGGAAGGAACTTCTTCATGATGAGGGTGACAGAGCCCTGGACAGGCTGCCCGGAGAGGTCTATGTGTCGTCTTCTCTGGAGACGTTTAAAACCCGCCCAAACGTGTTCCTGTACGTCTTGATCTAGGTGATCCTCTTCTGGCAAGGGAGATTGGACTGGATGGTCTTTCAAGGTTTCTTCTAATCCCTAATGTTCTGTGATTCCGTGATTTTGAGTTATTATTTTGCTCTTTGGGGTAGTTAAATAATATGTTATCTTAAAAAAATGGTGGATACAAATATTTTCTACTCAAGTACTTGTTATGGTCCGTGGAACAACTTAAGCTTTGATCTTTCTTTTCCAGATGACTGGTAGATATGAAATGTATGCAGACAAGCTCGCTGAAGCAGTCCAGCCTGACTTTATCCCCAATATAATCAGAGAGTGAGAGAGCAACATCTTATTACAATAAAATGTTATGTAACAGATTAAAAGGTACTGTTCATGACAGCTTTACCGTGGAGCACAAGTTGTTGTTTTCACGTTCTTGTTTTATTGTTCTGTAATTGACTTTTAAATAATGGGGTTCAGAACTCTGTTAAGTAAAACAACTGGAAAAATGGCCTCTGGGTTTTTGTCATTTACACTAATGATTCCAAACTTTCTTCCTCACCAGAATTAGAAGATGCAGATTGTAAAATGATGGTGAAATGTATTCAATTCTGTGTAGTGTGATAGTTTGATGGAGATGAGTTCAGATAATAACAAGTTTTAGATAGGCTGTATTGTGTGGCTATTAACTGCTGCTCTCCAGTTTTCACCCACCATCCGAGGGTGTAATTTAGGGAGAAAGGAAGCAGAAATTTATCTGTTTGGCTTTGTTTCAGTTATTAGCTGTTTGATGTGTGTCCTGGCTGTTTGAGGATCTGTGGGTACTGTAAAGCAGGACTGCATTGCTCCTGTTTACCTTTCCCCTACATATTACAACCACAGTGGGACCAATGTCCGTGAAGGTCTCCTTCAAGGTACAAAATTAGTGCTGCAGACAGATGCTTTTAGTATCTTCAGGAGCTCAGTGCTGTATTGTGAGGCAAAAAAATAGAAACACAGGCTAAAGCACTGGCAAGGCTGGTGTAGTTGTACACTTCTTGTTGTGACCAGAAAGCCACAGAGATACTGTGAGAGATCGGGATGGATAATGAAAACTACTTCCTTGAAGCCGCACTGCGGTTGCAGAGTACACAAAGTGCATTGAGTAGGTAACAGCTATAAAATGGCTATTCTTAGCCACTGTGGTATATCGAAATTTTGGTTTGTATGATTCAGATGATGCAGCACATGTTCAGGAAGTGCAGAACGAATACAATTTACAGCCTAGCAACTATGACTTTATAGCTGAAATAAATATTTTAACTCTTCTTCTTCCAAATCAGAATTTCAGCCGTGCCATTTCCAGCCACGTACATAACACACCCTCAGCTGTCCCAACGTTTTTTATAAGCTAAATAATAAACACACTTGCTACATTATGTTATGGGGTTATCTGTGGCTTTAAACCTTTATTGAGAATGGCTTAATTACAAATAAAAATATATTTGTGTATAAAATCCCTGCATGTAAAATACCCCTCTCTTTGCCATTGACACTGTGAAGGAAACAGTGATGGAACATTTTCAGAATGAGTGTTGTGATAGACAGTCCTGTAATGGGAAACACATTTTCAGAAAACGCAGGTGTTCCGAATGCTTGTGCAATGAGCTTCTGTTTAATCTGTGTCACAGAAATACTCAAGTCTTTTCACTTGGTTCCGCTTCTTCCTTGTGTTTTCACCTCTCATAGCTATCTTCCATGCGGCAGCTAGAGGCAGTCCTGTTGCAGTGGTGGAGCTCTCCTTTTGGCTGGGTTAAACAACTTCATCTTTTGGTTTTGTTGAAGTATTTAAACCCCAGGTACCAGACATTTCACAGCCAATGTTAACACCTGTCTGTGCACTTCAGAACACTTAGTATGGCCTCAGGCTCACGATTTGTGTGTAAGCTCAAGGTCTGCATTTGGTTAACTGAGCCAGTGAGAGGCTCATGTCAGTGACAAGCCTTTTGTGAGCATTGTTTTTATTTAGCTACCCAAGCCAGCTCTTAAAGAAACCCTGTGGATTGAGTGAACTACCTGAAAACACATGGGTTAACAAAGTACTTTATCAACCTGTAGTTTACATACCTGTTAATTAGTAACACCGCTAATACAATCTCTCTAAACCAAACACCATGAGTTTGGACTTGGACATCAGCAGCCTTCTGATGGCTTACTCTGAGGAGTCAGAAGGCACCATCTGGAATGGGTTTTGTACCTTATCTCTGGGATTCTGCTGGCGGCACTAATATACAGGTTCTACTGCTCACAAAGCACATGCTAGTTTTCACTCAGTTTGCAAGTCTTAAGTGCCAGAATGCATTCCATCTTCATCAGTCACGAGGAAAATTTGAAAGACTAAAGATGTCTTCTCAAATACTTTTTGTTTGGAACTTTTTAAAGGCTACAGCATTTTAAATGTTACTATTTTTAGCCTCTTGATATTCTACTAAGCTTACTTAGTGAACACTTCTTAGTAAGTCAACAAATGATAAAGTATTTTTGCTTAGAAACAAATTTCACTGTGCTCTGACTACTGTTTATTATTTCCAACATTACGTAAGTTTTATTGTTCTTCCACAGACTGCCACAACTTGGGTAGTTCTTTCCTAAAACCAAGCCGGAAGTATGAGATCAGGCTTAAGTGCAAAATAGAATCTTGCTGCCTTTACCTCAGTGTTAGCAGCGATTTCTCTACCTCCTTCAACATAGGTAGGACTAGAGATCAAGGCCTGTAGGAAGTTGTGATGGGTGAATCGGAAATAGGTGACTATTTCTTACACTTTCTAGTGCTCCTCAGCAGGTAATACAGGAAAGGATTCTGCCTGGGCTGCTAGCATTTTCACTTGATAATGTCTGAATATGCTAACTCCAGCGTAACCTAGTGTAAGAGCCAGAATAGCTGAGTTCCTGCTTTTGTACTTTTAAAGACATGTTTGTATTCCATCTTTCCCTAATTGATTTCAGCTCTTAGAAGGTCACTAAACTAATACCAATAGCAACATTTGGTTCAAATGATGGTTAAGCATTTTAGTTACAATCCATTACGTGCTGTAAGACATCTACAGTTTACACACAAAATGTGTAACACTGGTGTGGATGATCATTTCCTGGACTTGCTTAATAAGTTTAAAGTTTCTATTTAGAATGGGTTCTGCATACTGGCACGTGAGTGGCATAATAGTCAGAGGCTTTTGCAAAAAGCAGTAAAAATAATCTGCTTTTTTGCAAAAACAAATAAAATAACTTAAAACATTTCAGGCAATACAGAGCCCTTCAGCAGCCATGCAAGAGTTTACAGTACAAGGGAACAATACCAGTAATTGTGATTCAAAATTTAATGCAGTGGTGTAATTGCTCATCTGTCATAATTTGGTAAATGGGAAGTTTCCTTGTTCATTCCTTCAACGCAGACAAGAGTGATGAGCCAGCAAAGCATTTTGTGTTACTTATAAGTATTTCCATAATACCCTGCTGACCCTCAAATCCCTAGATTTAGGATGAAGATCACCCCTTGAATGCTTTAACAGAGAAACAGGTATTTTCTATGTATTTTCCTGGTTTCATTTACCTAAACCTATGCATGTACTACCAAGTGTTAAAGTTCATAAATTTGATGCTCTTTTCTCATGTGTTTAATTTTAAAAAAAGCTCAAAGTGAACAGGCTCAGGACTTGTATTTTAAAACTGCCGGTGAATGTGCAATGTTTTAAATGAGGGAAAAAAACCAACCCCAACAACAAAACAGACAGACATTGCAAAATCAGATACATCATCAGGAAAATAAGGTAAGGACAGCACTGCAACATAGTCCTATCAATGTCTATAAAGCCTCCCTTGTTTAAGATCCCACTGCAGTTCAGGAGCAAGGTCTCTGCAGGGGGAGTCCTGAGACAAGCAGCCAGCTGCCACACAGGCTGTGCAGGAAGGGACCAGCAGTGTCAGCTGTGGCTGTCAGCTGTCTGTGTAGATGAACAGAATATCTTCATCAGTGCCGTAACTTGTCCTGGCTTCCTCAAAGTTACTGATGCTGGTGCAGCACGTTCCTGTTAAGGAGGGGCAAAATGTTAATAGAAGTTCAGAAGAATGTGCCTGTGGAAAGGTTCTCGTACTGGGTCTAGCAGCCTCTACCAAGAAAAGTAACTAATACAAAGACTAGACCCCATCAGCGTAGGCTACAGCCTTACTCGGGTGGATCTGTTCCCCTCAAAGGCAGTGTTCCCTGAAGTAACACTGTAAACACAGACTGAATTGGCATTAATGCATCAAGTAAATCACAGCACAAAGTGCAGCAGCACTGATTTAATGACTTGAATGGCAAACCCCTTTCAGACAAACTGCTTGGTGATGCTACAGATGTGTGCACAGCATGAGGGGAAGTCCAGCTATGACTCTGTATTGGAGACATGTTACTAATACTGTGGCTGAGAACCCACCCAAAAGGAACAGGCTACTCACGGTCAGCATAGGCAGGGTTGTTGTAGTAAATACTCCCTGAGGCTTTGTTGTAGCCACATAACACAATGAAATGGCCCTGGTAATCAGGATTCCTGCAGAAGCACTTCTGTCCAATGGGGAGGAAGCAGCAGTATTTCACAGGACTTGAGCAAAGATCACATAGTAGCAGGACTGCATTCACCAGGACAATGGCAATGTGACCTTGGGACAGGTGGTTTTGGATGTCTTGAATGGTTACTGTGCTGCAGAGAAAATACTCACACGTGCTTATCAAGTTCATACTCGTGACAGTGAAGTGTGTGATGATTACAGGTACAGCTTTTTGTCATTAAAACCTGCGAGCTTTGCCACATGTAAAGCAAAGTCTGCATCATTCAAGCCCTTTTGATCTCATTTTTGCTACTGAGGGGCAGAGGAATAGTTCTGGGTTCTGCAGTAATGTAAGTGGACCCTCAGAATTTATCAGGTACTCCAGAAAAGAACATTAAAGCAGCTGGCTACTCATTCAGTAACTTGAGAGACTTGTAGGAAAATACTGTAAGTGTTCTCTCTTGCTCTTAGAAAAGCCTATCTTTGGAGCATCAAATCTGTATCAACTGAGTGTTCAAAGACTATAATTGCTAACCAACTTAAGATGTGCTCAAATTTGTCTCTGTCACACAGGAATATATTTTTCCCAGCTGCAATTTTGGATTAGTTGAAGCTCCTGAGCATTTATTTCTGTAGTGCCTCCTGCAGAGGTGTATTAACCAACCAACCCGTCATGTCGTGGGTTAGATGTTGCCTTTCACTGAGGCAGACAGTGTGTCCCATATGCATTCTAGATGTCAGGGCTGTGTGCGCTACTAGACTGAACTCGGGGTGCGTTTATTCATTTCCAGGGTCACTCCTCTTTCAGCCCTAGACTCAGGATGGCAACAAGTAGATACGCCCTCTGTCCTGGCCTTGATCAGGGCCATGGTCTTAAGATGGCTAAGAAAGAGGGACTGACTGTCCTTTCTATCCTGTCACAGCTCTAGTTAAACAGATGGTACTGTACAGCCTGTGTACATTTAAAAGACACTCAATGGTTCTTGCTAAATGCTGCGTTGCAGCATTGAAATGCTTTGTGATTGACCTCTGTCCTCTCTTCTTGCTCCTAATCATTTACCCACTTGGACAACAGAGATCCAAATCCAGCTTTGCTATTAAGGAGGGATCCAACTCAAGCAGAACATAGGTATGTAGCTATTTCCCATGTAGAATGTCTCTGTGGGTTGGGAAACAATTCTGCAGTCTTTCCCCTTCTGGGTTTCAGTTCTTTCATGGAGGTACCCTCCCCTTGGCAAAAGCTCATATGCTTTTTCTTTGTGTGACTGTCTAGGAACAGAGAGCTCTAGTGTACCCATAGCCCTGGGAACAATGGGTTGTGTGCCCACACAGCACACTCAGTTCCAACAATGGCCAGCTAGAGTGCTGTAGACACTCCCTACTGGGTAAGTTTAATGAGTAATCAAATCCAAAACATATAAAATAGTCAACTCCTGTCAGTATTTGCCAATTGCTCAGTATGTCTTATGACTATTTTACTTCAAACTTCATTATTACCTCTTGATGTCTGCTTTTTTTTTTTATAGATACAGTAGAATGACTGTAATTCACAGAAAAAGGCTAAGGGCTTGATTTCAGTCTCTTTCACCAGTTTAGCTTGGTGTCTCCATGAAAAGCATGGGAGCAACAGCATCTCCAAAGAGACAGGAAAATAAAGAAGCAGCTTACCACTTCTCCACAAGCACCTTGCAGGCTTTGGCTTGTGCAAAGAGCTGATTCACTCGATTCTCTTCTGTGTCAAAGTGCTTCCTGTAAAATGACTGCAGATATAACAGAAGTTATGACCTGGAATGATGTTTACCAGCGGTAATCCACCATTTACAACCCTGCTAGGAAGGGCCTGCCTAAGTTGGATATCTGGCTTTGGGGGTAAGAGATCTGTCCCTTAGTTCACTGGTAACAGGACAAGGATTCCTGCTTTAAATTATAAATGTGAATTCGTTTCTGGTCACTTAATGTTGTAATTTTCATCCAATGGCTGTTCAGCTGCTGACACAAAAGAAGCTGGTCCTGTTCATACTGGGCAGGAGCTTGCATTAGAAAAGCCATTGCCACTCTAGGCCCGCGCTGGCCCCCTTGCTGGCAATCTTGAAGAGGCCAAGCTCTCAATGGACATGGAGGCCAAGTTCCCCTCTCACCTCTAGAGGTGGTTCTTCCAGGTCAGGGCTGAGGCACGGTGATGGGGAAAGTGTGGAAGCTAAGCACTGCTGCTGCCCAGGCTGTACCTGTTCTGTAGATAAAGAGGGCTTCAGTCTGCAAGGCTGTCAAATAGGTTGGAACCTTTCATGAGTACTGCATGAAAACTTCTTTTAAAAATCATATTATGAAATCAAAGATGTGGGATCATATCTAGCCTCACCTTTGGAACTGATCTGTACCAGTTTTGGCAAGAGGCAAGCCTTGTTAACAGGAGCTGTGGATGTCACTAACACAGCAGAGCTTTTATAGCAGTGATAAACAAGGCTTTTCAAAGTGTCTGCTGTCTCTCAGCAGACATGAACACTAACCTGATTTTTGTAGCCCTTGTCCACTCCAAGCGTCTGGGTGCAAAATTTATGCTTAACACCAAAGTGCCGCATTAGATAGGCCAGGTCAATAGTCCAGATACTCTTTGTTAACTGGAGCTCCTGGATGGCTTTCTGGAATTCATCATTGTCCAAATGATTCAGGTACCTATGGTATTGGGAAAGGCAGGGGAAGGGAAGCACACATCTTAGGAGAAGCAAAATGTGTCCTGTAGCCCAAGCCTCCTCATCACAGAAACGTAAAAACTGAAACAATGGGCTTGGCTAAGAAATAACCAAATAAACCCCAAAACAACCCAGACAGGAGCCACAAATGTAAGGGCAGGGAGTAGGGAATATTTAACTGGAATTATTACTCTCTTTTGAAACTTCTAAAATTGGAAACGTTTGGGTATCCTGTGTGTCATAGTGCTAGAAGAGAAGAGGTGCTGTACGACAGGGCAGCTATACTGAGTAAGTACAAAACTGTCCTGAAGGGCTTACAGTCTAAGGGTACATTACAGCAAACACGGAAAGAGCAGCTACAGACTAAAACTTGCTTCACGCAATAGATGGATTGCAAAAGGAGCAACTGTAAAGGAAGTTGATAAATATTCAGAGGAAGCTTGTCTTAGGCATTGATGGCACACAAGGCAATAAAGGGGAGATAAGTCAGGAGGAAGCTTGGGACAGGTTGCAAAAGGGTGGGGAAAGGCAGTTACAGAGAGTTCTAGAAGTCAGGAAATAAATGGAAGTACGTGGTAAAATAAAAGGAGCGGAACTGAAGATGCAGGGCAAACAAGCTCAGATCAGCAGAGTGAGAGGATTAATCTTAGAAACTGAGTTTTGGGCAGTCTGGAGTGGCAAAGAGGTAAAGGGAATAACGAGGCAGAGGTTACAGTAGTCAAGATGGGAAATTACCAGCACACGGACTAACGTCTTGGCAGAAGGGATGGAGAGAAATGAAAATCTTCTGCTTCATATCTACTAAGTGGACATCTAAATAGGTATTTCTCCTGCACCTAAGCTCATGTTCCTCTGTGGAAGGAAAGAGGAGTTCAGCAGAACAGCTACTAGTTCAAAAAAAGAAAAACCAAACCAAAAAACTCCAATGGGCAATACAGTGCATTGAAACTACTCCTGAAACAAAACCACTCATCCCACAACCTGGGGCTCAGCAGGACAGAGGCAGCACATGATCACAGAACTGTTCAGGTTGGAAAAGGCTTTTAAGAAGTCCAACCATTAACCCCATACTGCCAGGTCATATAAACTGCAATACACCTACAGTCACCTGAAAACACAGAAATGGATCAGGTGGATCGCTGTGCTAAGTATCAGCTCCGTGTTACAACAACAGGAAAGAAGGTAACTTTTTATCAGCTTTTATGGATGCCAACCTGTGCAGTTAGTAGAGATGATCAGACAAATTCCATCTGTTAAAACAGTAACTTACTCAAAAGGGACTGAAGTTTGTATTTTCCCTTGCTCCTGCTAGACAGCTGTGCCAAGTCCAAGCCGCAACAATTCCTCAAGGGTACCTGACAGTATGTGCTCTCCTACGATGAACTTAAACTCAGCTGCTTCAACACACCTCCCTGGATGTTGCTTCCTGCTACCCTTCTCCCATGGGATGGGATTTCCCACCCATTCCAATGAGAAGAGTCACTTACTGCAGCACCATCCTGGAGCAGGCTAGCCCACAGTCCCAGTGGTAGAGCTGCTGGATCACTGGCACCTTCAGCTGGACGCAGTCAACTGCAGTGAAAACACCCCATTGTGAGTAAAACACAAAAGATCCCCATCCATACAGTGAGTAGTTTTTCCCTACATCGGCTAGTGGCAGAAACTTAAGAACATTTTTTACTCTGGTTGGCAAGTGGTTTCTTCCTTTCTTAGGGGAATGCAGGTTTGGTAGTTCTGTACAGGTAAGCATTTGGTTCCATTTTGTACTGCCCTGTGGTTCTACACCTGGATCACTCTGTCACACGCTCTACCCTCTTTTCCGTGGAAATGTCATTTTTGGTGGAGTGGCATAGCTGCCTGGAAGGTGCATCCATCCCCTCCTAAGTAACAGGAGTTAAGGCACAGCTTTTCATCTCCTCTCTTGTGTCTGAATGTGTTTCTGTGCCACAAAAGGAATTCAAGCAAACAAAAGGAGTTCAAGAAACAGGCACAACTGAGATATGTAGATGTTGATCTCTCATAAGCCTCACAGCTTAGAGCCTTTTCTACAGATGTTTTTTACCAGAGGGACTGTATAGGAGTAATTTTAGGTCACCAAAATTCACTAATGGCACCAGTTGGCCTTTTCTATTAACTCCCTCCATAACTCGGCAAAGGGAGACTTAAAAAACAATCCCGACCAAAAATCCCAGAAAGATGAGATGACAACTACAGTTTAAAATGGGAATAAAAGGGTATTTGACATCACATGGACTGGCCTAGTTTTGAGATAACTGTATTTATAAAACTTTTAAGGTAATGTTTGTAATCTTCTATTGTTTTTAGCCTACTGTTTACCGCCTACTGCAGGGACAAGCCAGTATGGATACTCTGGACTCTTTCCAAATAGTTTTTCACAGTTTTGTCACTGTTTAATCACAACTTTAAAGTCTGGCAATACCCATTGGTATATTGAATCTTTTTCAGCTCTTTAGATTAAAGTGTTCCCAAGTATCCTAAAGAAAAACTGAAAACCCAGCTTCCAGATTCTGATCAAACCAGGATTTGGAAGTATTCTGTCATCAGCTTTTCTTTGCATGTTTTCACTCTATCCCATTTTGTTAATGCCTGGGGCCTCACAGAACAGCAGAATCACGGACTGGCAGAGTTGAAGGGACCTCTAAAGATCATCTAGTACAGCTCCCTTGCCAGAGCAGGATCACCTAGAGCAGATCACACAGGAACAGATCCAGGTGGGTTCTGAATGTCTCCAGTAAAAGAGGCACCTCAACCTCTCTGTGCCAGGGCTCTGCTACCTTCACTGTTAAAATGTTTTTCCTTATGTTTCAGTGGAACTTCCTGTTTTCCAACCTGTGCCCACTGCCCCTTTTCCTGCTGGGTGCCACTGAGAAGAATCTGGCCCTGTCCTCCTGACACTTGCCCTTTAGATATTTATAAGCATTTATGAGATCCCCTCTTCAGGCTAAACAGCCCCAGCTCTCTCTGTTTCTCATAACGCAGATGCTCCAGCCTCCAGTGGCTCTCTGCTAGACTCTCTCCAGTAGTTCCGTGTCCTTCTTGAACGGGGGGCCAAGAACTGGACACACTGTTCCAGATGTGGCCTCACCAGGGCAGAGTAGAGGGGGAAGAGAACCTCCCTCGATCTACTGGCCACACTATTCTTAATGCAGCCCAGGAGATCATTGATCTTCTTGGCCCTTAAGGCACACTGCTGGCTCACTGTCAGCCTGTGGTCCACTAGCATCCCCAGGTCCTTTTCCCCAGATGCAGCATTTGCACTTGCACTGCCCTTACTGACCCTTGGCAAGTTCCAACCCACCTCTCTCCAGACTTGGAGGAGAGGATCATGTTTTCTACGTGAAAACTTCAACAGGCGGTTAACTTTACTTTTCTCATGGGTTCAGCTTCCAGCCAGCCTGTTCCCAAAACTCCCCGCCTAGTCAGCTGTCAGCACTGGCCAGTGCTTGCCCCTCCTGGTCGCCAGCTGCTCGGTGCAGCCAGCGATCCCTCTCCACTGCTGCCGGTCTAACTGGCCCCTTGGCGGGCCCGGGAAGCTGGAGGCCTCCGAGGCGCTACGCAGCGCCTCTCAATGTCGGCCGCAGGCAGGCCCTGCCCAGCCTCACTCCGGCCCATTCCTGCGGCGGTAGACCCGCTCCCTCCACGGGACTTCCTCACGGACCTGGCGGCGGCGGCGGCGGCTCCCCGGACTCCCGCGGGCTCTTCATGGCGGCTGCAAGCGCTGCCGCCCGCTCAATGCGGGCTCGGCCGAGCCAGCCCCGGCGGCGCGGTCCTGGGCCCCAGCCCGCCTTGACGCGGCGCTGGATCCTCCTGGAGGCGGGGGCTGCGGGGCGAACTCCCCGCGCCGTGGCGGTGCCGGTGGGCTGTGCCGGTGGGCAGGGGCATGGCGCGGCGCGGGGGAAGGGACACAGGGCCGGGGCGACAGCCAGCCCAGTCTTCCCCGGAGGCACCGCCGGTGGGGCGGGGGCGGGCCGGGAAGGGGCGGGGCCGGGTCGAGCCGCAGCTGTATTCCGGTTCCGGCGCGCGGGGCAAGGCGGGAAGCGGTTGGAGGCCATCGGGGTGAGCGCGGGGTTGGCGGAGGCGGGTGGGGAGCGATGGCGAGAGTCGAGGCCGGCTGATTGCCCTGTGTGTCCTCGGGTGCGGCTGGACCCTCCTGACTCCACCCGCTGGCCTTGGGGGCGCTTCAGGTTGGGCCTGGGCCTGGGTCTGGGTCTGGGTTTGGTGAAGCCGCAGCGGGTGGCCGCCGGCCTGCGCAGGCCCCGCAGCTCTGCCTGGGGCGGGTCCCTACCGGGCCGGCGCTCGCTCAACCCGTGGGCTCGGTGCTTTCTAATAAAAGAGAATGGGGCCACGCTCCCTCCTGGCCGGACCGGTGTGAGCAGCCCGATGACGAGGGAGTCTGTTATCTGGTTTTTACATGTGGATTTCCTGGGTCATATGAAGCTTTGAAAAGACTTTTGCTGATGTTTTAAAAAAGTCTTTACTTCCCTTTCTATAGAGGTTTTGTTACTGCAGCGTCAAAGTATGTGTTGTGTCTGGGCAAGAGAGGCAGTGAGCACCGTACTGTGAGAAGGGTCTCCTAAACATAAGTGAGCACTTCTTTACCTTGAGAGTCACAGAGCCCTGTAACAGCCTGCACGGGGATGTTGTGGAGTCTCCTTCTCTGGAGACATTTGGAACCCACCTGGATGTGTTCTGGAGCAGTTCTCTGTAGATGTTCCTGCTCTGTGAGGTGGATTGGACTAGATGATCTTCAGAGGTCCCTACCATTGCATGATTATAGAGTGTGTAGGTAAAGCCTACTCTACAGCTTCCTTTGTAATGACGACCCTTGGTTTTTTTCTTGTCTCAGGTGTAGAGCCACTGCGCTGCAAACATGTCAATTGGAGTGCCAATTAAAGTCCTGCATGAGGCTGAAGGCCATATTGTGACGTGCGAGACCAATACAGGAGAAGTTTACCGAGGCAAACTTATTGAAGCTGAAGATAACATGAATTGTCAGGTATACCTGCTTCAGAAGGATAGAGGGAAGGCAGTTTGATCCATGGAAGGCTGATAACTAGCTGATTGACAGCCTGAGGAAAAGGCAGTTACTTTTTGTGTTAGAATAAAGGATGTCTTGTTGCTGCATACCTCTACCATGGTGAAATGGATTCAGGATTACTGAGCACTGCAAAAGAGACCAGAGCTTTTCAATCTGGTTTCAGAGTCAGATTGGACATTCCTGTCAATAAATACCATGGTTCTTGAGATTCAGTTTTGTGAACAGTGTTTCTGCTGAAGTTTAAAGCCACTTGGCTTAAGAAATGCAAGCTTTTTTTAAGTGCATGTGATTGTAAGCATCCCAAGGAGCCGAATTTGGATTTACTTTAAGCAAGTCATTGTTCAAATCAGAATGCTTCCGTAATGGGATTAGAACAGCTTAATTACAACTCATTTAGTATGAAAAAACAATGCTAATAAAACTAATTCACAAATTGGGAAGAAGGTAAAAGTCCTGTTGAATAGTAGCAGACCTAGGAGTATGTCTGAATGGTCCTGGGTGGTCTTCTGTTATACAGACAGTCTTTGGCTTTGGTATTTGAATCCTGGGTGCATGTTGTGCAGGCAAGGGAAAGAGGAGTGCAGAACTGTTAGAGGCCTGTATAAGCACTGACTGACCTTTTACTTTTCAGATGTCCAACATAACAGTGACTTACAGAGACGGGCGAGTGGCACAACTTGAACAGGTGTACATCAGAGGCAGCAAGATACGGTTTCTTATTTTGCCAGACATGTTGAAGAACGCTCCTATGCTAAAGAGCATGAAGAATAAAAACCAGGGTTCTGGAGCTGGGCGAGGAAAAGCAGCTATTCTCAAAGCTCAAGGTGCGTACAATTTGCTTGTAGTCCTCACCACGTTTTGCTGTAGAAAACCTGTAAAATTGTCACCTCTGTCAACTGAGGAAATAGAAACTAAGAAATTGAAAGATCAGAGGTTCATATATTGTTTTTCACGTTTGATCTTATGGTGGGAGGTGAGGCTCAAACTGCCCAGTTACCTCAGCGCGTAGTATCAATTTGGTACAGCAAGTAATCTTGTTTAACAGAGGCTTTATATAAACTACATCTTCTGTTTTCCACTGTGTGGCCACTGGCTGTTTGGAATCCTTGGGTAAGGATCCAGCTGTTCTTCAAGCTTTTGTAGAAAAATTAATTTGGATACTGTGATGCTACTTCAACTACCAGGCAGCTGTAGTTATTAGTCACCCAGTAGTTCACTCATGTTTATATCTTTCTTGGGGGAATGATGTAGGTAGAACAAGTCTGAGTAATGTTTGTGGGCCACAAAGTCCTTGGTTAACTTCAGCAAATGCTTTCTTTCTTCAGTTGCTGCAAGAGGAAGAGGCCGTGGTATGGGTCGTGGCAACATCTTCCAGAAGCGAAGATAATTCTGGTCTTGACTGACGTGGTTTTTTACTAGGGTGTGTTAACTTCACTCACATGTGCATCGGTATTGGTTTTGTTTAATAAATGTTTCTGACAAACACTTGTCTGTGCTTACACAATAGAACTCCTTTTGAACCAATGCGTTGTACGTTGGTTTCAGACTCAGAATAGCTTTGTCTGGAAGATGGCAGACTTGGCATCTAGATTTGGCTACTTTGTGTTACGCATTGGCTTCTAAGGGTTATCGTGTTTCCCTTGTTTAGTCCTGTCATTGTTCATTCTCTTAAGAATTAGGCATTCTGTACGAGGAACTTTTCTATAGTATGTTTTGAAGTCACATTAGCAGCCACGTTTGTTGAAATGCAGGGAAACAGGCGACTTCTGAGAAGCAAGGCACCATGTTCTTTTGCTTTATGTGGACCTACAGTAGAAAGAGGTCTTAGAGTAGATAGAGGTAGATAGAGGTCCATCATAGATCTGTATGCTTTGCTTCTGTTCTCACATTGTTTATTTGTTTTGGATAAGGGGAGAATTAGAAGTATCCAGCTTCCATAGCCTGAGTCCATATTTGCAGTAAAAATTGTATTCCAACTCTTGATGGTTTTTCCTGGAAAAATAGTTCTTGGTAGGTTTTCTGCCTGGAAAAAGAAGACAGAATAGAAAACAGGCATTTTCAAGCATCATTTTAAAATGTTTTGTGAGTTTGAAAGGTACCAGGAGTGTTTGGGGAAAGTCTTACAAACAGACGGTTATCTGTTAACTACAGCTCCATACCAATGGGAATCCTTTGAACCAAACTTAGCATCGACTTCAGCTTTTAGTCTTAACGTGTGGATGCAGAGATCATAAAGTGATCTGCAGGAGGCCAAATGTAGTTGTAACTAAAAGTAGACCAGTTGTTCTTACTGACTTATATGGTTGGACTGTTTAAATGTCACACGCTTGACAGTCGGTTCCCAGTCTGTACGTGTACAAAACAGTCTTGGGTTTCTGCTCTGCCATGACCGCTCTCCCTTGTGTGCAGACATGAAAGTTCGACTAATGTGCTAACTTTTTGAATTGTCTATAAATAAAGCTGTACTTGGTTTCACATCGCTAGATAAACCTGCAACATGTTGTTCTGGCTATTAATGATCCTCAATAGTGGCATTGGAAACCTCCTTAAGAATTGTTTAAGGTATGTTTGGGTTTACAAAGTGCTGCTTCAAAACAGCATGTGTTCTTGCAACAGTATGTTTTCCTGAAGACATTCATTCCAACTTAAAACTAGCAATTTGAGCTTTAGTAATTGTGTTAAACGCTGCCTTGTGGCAATGAGTCATTCTTCAAAGTGCCAGTCACTTGGCTGAGAGTTATGACTGGTAGCAGTTGATCAGGTTGTTTCCCTTGGGACTGAATCTGCATAAGATAACAGGTAAAACTGCACTGGTCTGTATGCAGACTGCAACCTTTGGAATCGCTGGTAGTAGCAGCTCTCGTAACATTTGGGTCTAGCTCTTGCTGTGGGTGAGGAAATGCCTCTTCTCGCTGTTCCCCATGCTGAATTTCACCAGGCTGTTTGAGAAGGTCTTAACATGACACTTAAGTTCTTGCACCTGATGTTTTTTAAGGCACAGAATTCCTTTCTGTTGCAGTACCATGAACTTTGTGGTAAGAATGTAACTGCTTGTCATATCACATGCTGGTGCTTGGGACCTCTGCATATGGGTGGGTGGATAAGAACAGATCCTTCTGTTGGCATCCACTGGCTTTGCTCGGTGGTGGTGTGTGACATGCCACCAGGTACTGTTGCTCTTTGAAACAGGTGTCTTTTCGCTGTGTTAACTGGTCTTACTGGATTTAGTACACCAGTCTTGTGACTGCTGCTAATCAAGTTACACTACTGTCAGCAGGCAGAACAGGAACGGGACAGTATGTGATTGCTTTCAGTATAACGAGTCAAGTGTCTGCTGAGATGTTGCAGGATGCTTCTTCAGCAGCTACGGACTTGCCTTCTCTTCCAAAGCAAACACAATATAGAAACCTAAGATTGATTAGTGCAGCTATTCCATAAACATGAACTGGTACAGGATGGAGTGCATGTGTGGTGCAGGATGACACGCTGTTCTTACAGGGTGTCATCCTGGCCATGGCTAATGCACAGCAAAGGAGGTTACCATTAACCTGGGTGGGTTACAGGAGAGATGAGAGACCATGTAACAGTCTAAGCCATCTCCTTTGAATGTGCTTCTCTTGGGTGTCCCTTGACCTCTTGGAAACAAACAGTGAGGATTGGCCACATCTTTTTTTGCTAGGACTATCTGGTGCTCCCCAGCCCTCAAAGATTAGGGACTCAACTAAAAGTATGTTTTGGAAGAGAGTTAATGTTTTGGCAAGACTATGCCTCTGAACCACTGGCTTTGCATCAGATTTGAATGGTGTAGCTGCTTTTGAGGGTTAGGGGCAGCTTCCTTTGCAGAGGAAGTGCCACTACATTACTAGACCACAGCTACCAGAATAGCAGAGGCTTTGAAACACCAGAAGGATCCCTTAAGTGTATAATAGTTAATGCTATTTAACAAATTAAAGCTGGCTTGGGGATTGCTTCCACTGATGAGGATGTCCTTACCTTTCTTATTGTTCCCTAAGGTGCTTGGCCCTCCTTCCTGTGTAGTGCCCAGCTTCTCTCCACTGGGATCTCTTCTGAAACAGCTGATGGCAGCATTCAACAGTGCTCAAGGCAGGGGGACAACCATGAGTTTGAGAATCAATAACCGTCCTCTGTAGGTCTGTTTGGTAGAACAAACTGCAGTAAATCTACTTTGAGGAGTTCGTGCCTTCTTGTATATTTCCCACCTGCCATGACAGTCCACTGAGCACACAACGACACTCCCTTTAAAAACGTTTTCTCCAGCCTGTTGCCTTAGTTTTTAAACTGTATTTGAAACATGTGGTGTTGCTAGTCCACATCAGCTTTGATGGATTTTGCAAAAATGAAAAGCTTTGCACTAGGAATTTAGGTGGAGGCTGAGTCTAGAGCTGACAGTTTACCCCCTTCTGTGAGTTAGCATGAAAAGGTTTGATGTTTCACAGCAGTAGGAATTTAAACCCCCACCAAGACAAACCTCAATCCTTTAGTTTTGTCTCGCTGATGCGCTAGTTTGTTCCAGGCTGCTTTTAGGACGGTGCTCAAGGCATGAGGTATCCTCACAGTAACGAATCACGATGGCCTTCTTCCAAACGCCTGTCACCCACTAGATGTCTCTCTTGGTAAGAGAATGAAATAAGAGAAACCAGAACCCTCTGGAAGGCACAAAAGCAAGGAGTGTGACTTGTGCTGTAAAATCAGTGCGAATGCTCTGCTTGTTTTCTTTCTGCCCTACTGTTCCTAGAGGGCTGCTTCATATACACCCAGGGTATTCCATATAGAGCTTGGTCCTGCGTGTTTCCCTGGTTCTGGGCAAACTGGGCTTGGGCGTGATCTGTATAGGTGGTACAGATGCCTCTGGTTGCACACAGTGAGTGAGCTCTTACTCTAGGGTGGAGGTATCTACTCTAGGAGTAGATACAGCTGTCTGGTTTCAACATCTGCCCTTATTAATCAGCTTTTATCTATTTCAGTCCTAGATTGCAGTACTTTTCATCCTTTGCCACTGCTTTGTGGCAGGGGCTTGTAAACCTCTTCCTGTTCACTGGGGTCGGGGCTCACAGTAGCTTCCTGCTTTTGGCAGAGAGTGAGGGAACAAGCTACTGGCCTGAAGCTCTGACCTGAGCCTCCCCACTTGAAATCATCACGGTAGGTGCGTTTGAACTACTCATGTGGAACAGAGGAGCTGCACTGCAGCCATGTGGAATGATGCCTGGGGAAGTGCAGACAGAAACTCAGCTGGGCTTCCTGTGTCAAAACCAAGGTTGGGCTGCAGTATAGAAACACAGTGGAGAACTCTGGTAACAGCAGAGAAGAATTAAGTGGTTGAAGAAGGTATCACATGCACACAACTGTAGGACTTTTCCTCACTCACCAGGTGCTTTTATCCCCTATGTGTGCACTTCTGCTCCCCAGGTGTGTCTAACTTACATTTTATTCTAGAGCTGTAACTCTTCTTCAGTTCATTTTCCATGGGTGCCCTGCAAACATCAGTCTGAAAGGCACCATGTTACAACTGAGAGAGGCAGGGAGGGGATGCCATGTTGATGAGGTAAGTGCTAAGCTGTGGTGTCTCTTCTCTGAGCTAATCGCATGCTGCGCTGCAAGAGCCTTGTTCTCCAGAGTGACGGCATATGGCTGTTGCCTATCTCTC
The DNA here is from genome assembly GCA_013400115.1 of Rhinopomastus cyanomelas. Classification (NCBI taxonomy): domain Eukaryota; kingdom Metazoa; phylum Chordata; class Aves; order Bucerotiformes; family Rhinopomastidae; genus Rhinopomastus; species Rhinopomastus cyanomelas. Next base: position 623,082 of record VXBP01001971.1, on the reverse strand, counting down.
ATGCTGTGGTAAGGGTAACTGACCAGTAGGTATCTCTTAGCTGCTTAAGATTCACAGTGAGCTTTCATTTGGAATTGAGAAGTTCTACTTTCTCTTGTCAGTAAAATGTGAGCAGTGGTGGAAGGCTAATATCCCAGTGGAGTAACGATTCGATAAGGCAGCTGAAGTGGAATTCTGAGGCCTACAAGAATGAGTCAATGATTTAGTTGCCAGGTTCTTTAATTTTTCCATCCTGACGGAGGTAACAATTGCATCTGGGTTTGCACCTTATTGCCCTAAGGTGATTTCAGACAACAAGGTCTGGTCTTGCTCCTCTCACATTACATAAAACTAGATTTACGGGACTCTCCTGCCTTCAGTCCTTCGTTGGGAGGAAATGCAGTCACACCACGTTAAAGCATGGTCCAGAATAACCTTGAAACAAACGCCAGCATGGGCAGTGTGCTGCATCTTGCTTTGCAAGTAAGATGATACTGTTCTCCATCTCCTCACCTGCTCTGGGAGAGATCATGCTGACAGACAGAGGAGCTGCAGCAGGCTAGTGGCCGAAGTAGCCCAAGCAGTGCTTGTCTGCAAGTACTTTCCCAGATCAAGTGGTACTTTAACTGCTTCAGGTGTCCTGTTGTTGCCTGGCCTTGTACTAATAGTTCTTGATAGCGTCAGGAGTATTTTGGAGGGACTGGCTAAGGAAGTGCCACCCTCCTCTGCTCATACTAACTGTTCCTTAAGACCAGAGGAAGGGATTAACCCACTGCAGAAGCTGTAGTACAGCACAGGTTCAGGGGTGCTTTTACACCACCTGATTCAGACATTTAATGAGAAAAGTGTTTAGTTTTCTCTGTGAAAGGGTTGTTCTGGTAGACAGGCTGGCCCGGGACCAGTCATTGCATAAGTGAGTATTGTGCAGCCTTCTGCTGCTCGGCAGTGCTGTCGGAGTCGATGAAAAGCGGAGATTTTCCAGCATCATTAATTCAGGGGAGAACGTTGAAGCCCTGGCAAAGAAACAGATCGTGTCCCAAAGATGTGTAGTTATGCTGGGAGAAATGAAAAGAATGGCAGAAAAACACTGTTATTGTTCTTTTGTTTAGTGAGCTGCTTGCAGTGACCGTTTAATTTGTTCTTCATTTTCCCTTGCCTGGGGGCTTAAAATCTCCTCTCTTGCTGGGGGGATGGGGTGGGTGGTGCCCTATTTCCAGCTCAGTGCAGAGATGTTAGTACAGCTACTCCAGAGCAAACCACTGCTTGCTGCGAGGTAAAACTCCCCCAGCACCTAAAACATTTACAGGGAGCGGGACAGAGCACTTGGTGAGATATCGACAGCACTGGGCTGGTGAGGTGGAGGGAAGGCCAGGATTTGCAGGGAGATGGTGTGTTGTATGGAAATACCCCGGTAGCCTGTCATGCTGTAAAGCGCCAGACCTCTGCTTTCATGTGCTTTTGTTTCCAAAACTGTTACAGGGTGCAAAGATGTTGTCCCCATGCATTGCACAGAGGGAGACAGAGACCGAGCCATGAAGAGGTTCTGACCAGGATTTGAGGAGAGATCTGGGTGCACAACTGTTCCTGAAACCAATGCTCTCGGCACTGTAGGTACTTGTCAATCCTCACCCTTCAGTCGCTGGCCTAACAGTGTCCTGGGACAAAGTCTTCAGAGGCCCAGGGAGTGTCGTAACTGCTGGACCATCGCAGAAGTGATGGTGTCTGAGCACTGCCTCCTGCGTGCGTCACCTGTCGCATGGTAAGTCACTTGTAGTGGCTTGTTGGAGAGGATACTTCCTGGGACATTTCCTCACAGACTGCTCTGCTGAAGCCCTGCAGTGGCTGCTGGAAAAGTGCAGCTTTGTAGTTTGGCTTTACACCCTCTTTTCTGATTTCTCTGGTTTCCTGTAGCAAACACCGATCCTGCTCAGTTGGTGTTACCCTGATTTATTTTTGTTCTCCTTCCTGAATTCTTCCCTTAATGTTATCCTTAAAGGCGAGGACTGATAACTCACTTATGGAGGATAAGAACATTACCTGTAAGTTTGTACCAGCTGCAAGTGCAATGCTGCTGTGGGTTCCTAGCAAACACATTTACTCACCATAGGTGAAAGTGAAAGAAGTCCATATGGAGGAGTACTTTCAGGGACAGACATGAAACTGAGAATCCAGAGAAGAGGGTGCAGTCTCTACTACTTTTTTTGCAAGGATTTGGGGAAGGTAAATCCCTGATCAGATGATCCTGGTTACTGTGGTAAGAACAACCTTGCAAACCACTGCCCAGGAGAAACCAAGGAGGATGAGTAGAGGATCAGGAGCCTTGGTTCTGTTGTCAGGGTAGAAGCCTCCTTGATTCACTTGGCAGAACAGAACAGAGCTCTGCAACACAAATTCACGATTCTGAATGTGTTGAGTGCAATTCATGTCTATAAATAACAAAAGAGGTACTGGATGTCTAACAGTAGGAGCTGTCAACCTTGCTGCATTTCGGCTTTTTGGGGAGAGAGGTGAATTTTTTGGGAAGTCGGCTGCATTGAAGATTCTCACCTTTTTCAGTTTAGACATGACAAAACCAGTGATCACTTCTGTTGTCCTTGTGCCGGCAGGAGGTGTGGGGACTGCCTGTGACAGGCTTGCACAGACACAAGGCAGTCCTCTCTTGTGTTCATACTGGAGTATGGGCCAGTCCTCCTGGGCTGAGTCCCATGTGAGGGGACCTTGCAGCTGGAGACTCTCTGGGTATCTGGTTGCACAACAAAGCTGCTCCTTTGGTGCCCTTCATTTCACTCTCTTGCAGTTGCAGTCTCTAAAAAAATCTAAAACCCCCAAAATCTGTTGGTGAAATGGGTGGTTTGGTTCTGACTTACTCAGTCATTCAGTTGCAGCAGAGGTCAGACAAAGGTGCACGTGTCAAACTGTTGGCTCGGCAAACCAGAAGATTTCAGGGGATCAAGAACAAAGCTCCACTCACAAGTCTGACACGGACACCCAAAAGCAACTGCTGATGCTCGTGTGGGAAAGAAGCAGATTGTCATGTCATGTTTGTTTTGATGAGACCCAGCTTGTTTCAGGGGAACACCACTGTCTGAGTAAGGCCTGCCTTGTTCATAGAATCATAGAATCATCAGGGATTGAAAGGGACCTCAAAAGATCATCTAGTCCAATCCCCCTGCCAGAGCAGGATCACCTAGACCAAGTTGCACAGGAACACCTCTGGGGATGCTATGTGAGACTGTGTCAAATGCCTTACTCAAGTCAAGATAGACCACATCCACCACTCTGCCATCATCTATCCACCTGGTTATGCCCCCAGAAAAGGCTACCAGGTTGGTCAAGCATGACTTTCCCTTTGTAAAGCCATGCTGACTGTCCCTAATGACCCTCCTGTCCTTGATGTGCCTGGAGACAGCCTCTAGAAGAAATTGTTCCATCACCTTTCCTGGGATGGACGTGAGGTTGACTGGACTACAGTTACCTGGGTCCTTCTTCTTTCCCTCTTTGAAGATTGGAGTGACACTTGCTATCTTCCAGTCCCCAGGCACCTCTCCTGATCCCCATGACTTAGCAAAGATGATGGAGAGTGGCTTGGCAACTTGTTGTAAGATCACTTTTGAAATGCATCCCCAGGCTGTGTCCAGCCTGGGGCGGATTGCCTCAGAAATGGGCTGGGAGGAACAGTCCTACAAGCGGAGGAACTGGCAGATAGGTAAGCAGCAAAGAATCTCTCCTCCGCCCTCATGACGCGCCTGCATGCAGCTGAATAAGCGTGATGCCGTAGGAAGAAATGTCAGTGCTTTTGGGGCCAGTTTGGATGTAGGAGGGGCAGTGCTGGGCTTGGGGAAAAGGAAGAGAAGCATGAGGAAGGAAACCCGACTTTCCTCTTCACTCTTCTCCTGGGGAAGGGTTACTGGGAGGCTGTTGTGTTTTGTGGCTACTCTGGTTTTGGATCAGCAGCACTGAACTGGAATATTATCAAGTGGAAGAGGAACAGCAGAGATTCATAGTACGGAGTGCTTAGTGTCTCAAAGTAGCTCAAGATGAGGTCATGGCTTCCGGGAGTGCTGGCCTCAGCTAAGCGTGTTCCGGTCTATTTTGCTCTGTGAACTACCTCTTGGCAGCCTCAGGCCAGCTATTGCATCTATTTCTAGAGCACCCACTTAATGCCAGTAAACTGCAAAACAGGTTTTCTTGTTCACTAGTGATGGTCCCCAGTGGCTTGGAGCTGGGGTGGGCAGAGCTTTCTGTCAGCTGCCCTTGGAGGCCTCTAGACCTGCTGTGCTGCCACAGTAATGGAGTGATAAGGCTTTGTGTTGAGACGCATCATTGCTCATCCTGAGCTATGAAGCAGATGTGATCTGGTGCTGGGCACACCGATCTCTAAAGGCAGATGTTTAATCCTCTCTCGTTTGCTTGCTCAGGATGAAATAATTCCTATTTTGGCATCTTTGGCAGCAGCTGTTCGTTCAGGAGCCGGTCAGCCTGCCCCACGCAGCGCAGACCCCTTCATCTTCCCAGTGTCTGTGACGAGGGATGAGTTGTAAGTGGAAGAGAGCCTTGGCAGTGCAGCAGATAAAGGCCTTGACAGGGTTTGAAGTCTCTGAAATAAAAATAGATCAGACAAGCCTGTGCTTCCAGCCGCTTTTTCATCCTTACCTCAACAAAGTTATTATCAGTTGTTTAGATGCTGTCACAGGAATGAGACGTCCTGGCCTTGTGCTGGCACATGGCTGCCTGGTGTGTGCTCAGACACTCGCTCTGGGTCAGAGTCATAGAATCACAGAATCATTAGGGATTGGAAGGGACCTCGAAAGATCATCTAGTCCAAACCCCTGACACAGCAGGATCACCTAGGCCAAGTCACACAGGAACACATCCAGGCAGGTCTTAAATGTCTCCAATGAAGGAGACTCCACAACCCCCCTGGACAGCCCCTTCCAGGGCTCTGTCACCCTCACTGGGAAGATGTGCCTTCTCGTATTCATGTGGAACCTCCTATGTTCCAGCTGATGCCCATTGCCCCTCGTCCTATCACTAGATGACATTGAGAAGAAGCTGAGGTACAGCAAAGGATGGAGAAGTGAGGAAGGTGTTGTTCACCTAGACTGGGAGGGAGCAAGTGCATTTCTGTTTGAGTAACCGAAATGGTCTGGTCTGTTCCTTCTCCCTCTGTTGTCTGGGACCTCTGCTGCCTCATGACCATGATGCTCTCAGCCTCCCTATACGTGAGCACCAGCCTGCACCTGGGCTTTGCCTGCCTGACCCCCCACAGAGCCCAGCTGAACTGGACAGCATGTTCCTGTGGGGTGGTGCGGGTGACTCCTGAGCCTGCGAGAGGGACTGCTGGGGAAACTGCCCTGGGTGAGGCTGCTGGGCAGGAAGCTACAGTCAGCATAGACTAGCACAGATGGATGTTTACTCTCTCAAGTCCTGCCACTATGGGATTGTTGATCTGAGAACAGATCAAGCAACTCCAGCAGGAGGAGAGGAATTTTTTGGGGGTATTTTATAATATCTGGGAAGGATAGAATGGTGGGGAGGTGTGACTTGTTTTGTGTGCATTGACCCCTTCTTTCAGAAGACTCCTTTTGAAAGGTGTGCTCAAAGACCCCACACTGAGATCTGTCATGAGTCCTAGTGGGACATCAGGGATGGGAAGGGAGCTGTGATACTATCCTGTGCAGCTGCAGCTTTCTTTCTGCTCTGGGTCCCATCACAGGCTGACCTGCATCCTGCATGGAGAGGGAGGCTGGGAGACTGTGGAAGATGGAGATAGGCTGAGTACAAGTCTGATGCTGAGCTGTCTGTGTGACTGTAAGTAGCTGAAGTTACTGTGCTGCAACAGCAAGTACAGTGCTGAGGAGAGCTTGACTGGGATCCACCTCTCCTGCTGTTATCTAGCGGGAGACAGGCTCACTGCAGGGCAGGCATCCCCTGATACAGTAGCGTAACAAAGCTGGTCCCTCTTGCTATCAGAGAGACCTGAATTAGCAGCTCATCCCTTTAATCCACTTTGAGAGCCCTGAGCTATCTCATTCAGTGCAAGGAAAGGTTCCTTTTGGATTGTGTCATCCTCTCTGGTTTGGGAACTCAGCTGTTAGGAAAACAGTTTCCCCTGGATTTGGGGCTGCCACTCCTGCTCCCTGAGCACACATCACCTCTGGGGGGGCACTGAGGCACTGCACAGCTCTGGAGCTGGAGGCACAGCACTGTGCTCCCACAGAGTCCCTCACCCATCCCTGCAGTGAGGAGCTGCTAGGGAACAGTGGGGTGTGCTGTGAGTTTCTCCCCAGCTAAGCAGCAGCCCTGCTGCAGTGGAAGTTCATCCAAGGAGCAGTGGCCATTCTCTTGGCCAGGACCTTGTGATTTGTATTTGCATGTATTTATTCACAACCACTTCTCCACAGGGAGGTTTCTGTGGCAAAGCTACCAAGTGCACATGGAGGAATAGACACAGATCCCACCGCTGCTCAGCTGAGCCAGTCCATTTCAAGCCACGCTTGGTAATCTCCTGGAGTTGCCAACTGGCAGCCAGACATCGCCAGTGATTAGCACAGAATTCCCCTGAGAGGGCAGGAATGTCTCATCTCCGTTCTGCTGCTTAGCACAGCTCAGACCCAAGCAGAGACTTCCAGCAGAGCTGCACAGAATCTCCCTGGGGCTGGGCGAGGGACTGCGGGGAAGAGCCACAGTAGCCGTGGGCAGCATGTTGGGGGTCCAGCCTCATTTCAGTGGGTGCCAGTGTTACGGCAAAGCTGTCAGGGTGCCTTGACGCAAAGTCTCTGTGCTCAGAGCCCAAAGACCAAGCACTCAGCACCCGAGCTCCCTTTTTTCTAGGTTTGCCACTGACTCACCAGGCAGCCCCCAGGCTCCACTGAAATGCTTCGTGCCCGAGTTCTCTTCTTGGCACAGAGCGCTCCCCTGCTCAGGCTGCAGGAGTTCGAGCAGATCTTGCTGACATTTCAAATGCAATGAATTTCTGCTGAATGGTATTTTGAAAGGAAAAGAAGGAAAAAAGGAAGGATGAATCCCATCCCTTCCACACTGGGAGAGGAAACACCACAGTGAGAAGGGAAAAATGTTGTGTGAGAGGAGAGGCAGGCGGTGACCTCCGGAAAGAGCGTGGCCCTCCCCCCCATTGATGGAAATGGCCACTCAAGCAGCTGCTTTGGCTTTTGCAAATCAATCTCATGCTCCACAAATACAGTCTTTGCCATAGAAACTACTCCACCCCTCCAGGTTCACTAGCAGTGACAACTGTAGAGGGGAGCAAATGTTCCCTTCCTACCAGGGGTTGTGTTGGCATCTGGCTGCATTTACCCATCCTCCTGGCCAAACATAATATTCTGACTACCTCAGAGCCTTTTCTCTTCTACCTCCAGTGGGAAGGGGCAGCTAGCACCTGGCTCTGGTTATATTTGCTTCACCTTGTTGTATCCTGTGCTCTTCTTAGCAGGACAGAGTCTTGCTGTTTGCAAGTTAACCGTGTGAAGGCTATGAGGTCCTGCTCCAGTGGCAAAGCGTTCAGTGACCAAAGTGCAAACAGTCCATGGTGAAGCTACGAGAGCCCTAGAAAACAGGCTGCCCTGAGACGTTGTGGAGTCTCTGCCTCCAGAGACATTCAAAACCCACCTGGACTGTTCCTCTGTGATCTGCTCTAGGAGATCCTGCTCTAGCAGGGGTATTGGACTGGGTGATCTCCTGAGGTCCCTTCCAACCTTGGCCATTGTGTGATTCTGTGATTCGTGGTGTCAGGTCGGAACACTCAGCACTTTAAACCATTTTCTTCCTCAGGAGACTGCACCTGTCTGGGGCTCTTTGTGCTTGATCAGAGACACTGATACCTTCCAGTGCCCTCACACTCTTGTCCAGCGGGGATAAACCTCTCGATAGATATCAGCTCTGTGGTTCCTGGTAGGTCTTGCAAAATCAGCAAGGAGCACAAGAGCTGTCCCTCTCATGGGCATCGCTGTGGCTCAGTGGATGAGTTACTGAGGTGTGATGAGACTCGGAGAGAATCGGCAGAGGAGGGCAGTTCCCGTTGTCAATTCAGGAGCCAGGATTTATAGGGATCGTTTCATATGTCAGATTTTTTTTAAATCTTTCAAAAACCTATCTGGTCCCTGAGCTCCTGTGGGGACGGATCGTTGATTGGACTTGACTTCTCAGCTACAGTCAAACGGGTTTATTCGTATCAGCACCTGGCCACACGATGGGCAGGAGCCCACCACAAACATCCAGAAATCACTTTCCCTAGAGGAGGGAACTGCTCTCACCGGTGTGAATGGTACCTGCTGATCCTCTCTCGCACTGCACAGGCAGCATGAGGACTCCTGGTCCGTGTTCTTGCAGAGCCTGGGCTGCCGACTCCATTTGTGAACAAGGCAGGCACTCAGACGCGTGGTGCTCCATGCTCATGCCCAAGAGAACTGTTTATTATGTTTACACAGAGCATGAGCCACGTGGCAAACACCAGGAATATTGCATCAGAGGTTTGGCTTTGGACAGCACTGGAAATGGTGGTTGGAAATACGTCATGTCTGCACTACGAGGTCCGCAACACGCCGTGAGGGGCCAAAGCTTTGCGCTGTCGTTTGGGAAGTGCCCACCTCTGCCACGGTCACTGCTGCTGGAGCCACAGCCATGCACTTAGCTGCCGGCTTTCCCCAGTGTCACTCATGACTCGTCATTTTAGTACAAAAGCAGGTTCTGAAACCCATTCTGCTAATCCACAAGACTGTTCCCCTGCCCCCTCCTCCCATCCCATCCCATCCCAACTCATCCCATCCCCCATGCTCCCACCAACACATACCTCCTTCCCCTCCCTCCCACCCCGGTCACACAGCAAATGTCCTGATGCTGCAGTTCCAAGCCATGTGTCCGCCCCAGTCTATGTGATCCAATGGTCTCCGACCCTTTGTTCAGACGTTAATACAAAACACACAATAGGAAAAAAACAAAACAAAAGGAGCCAGACACAAGAGGGAGACACACTGCCGGGCTCCAGTTCTGGTCTCCGAGCCCTTCGGCTAAGCTCCGCAGCAGCTAGGCTCTTGGGGTACCTCCTTCCACACTCGAGGCCCCAAGGTTTCCAAGGTGCATAGGAAAAGGAAGAAAGGAAGTAAACTACAAGCCTGTTTCTGTTCTAGGTTTCCCCTGTCCCTTTCCCTCAACCCAATGGCTGCTGGAGGATATTCTTGACTCCGACAGGTCTTTTCCCGTCTTCCAGTGAGACCCTGCCTGGGGACCAGGTTCACTGTAAGTCACTGGTTCCTCTCTGGGACGTGGGCAATGGGTTTGGCAGTGAGGGGAGGGAGTGGAGCACGTCGTGGGGGGACGACAGGCTTCTGTCTCACAGCAAGTCGGGGGGAGATGTCAGGGAAGGCGAGCAAAAAGAGCCAAAGGAAGCCGGTGAAGCTGGCCCTCCGCTTGATGGTTGTACTCAAGACTTCTTGGGGTGGCTCCAGTGTGCCAGCACCGGCCCGTTGTCCAGTCACCTCTCGCAGCTGTGCTGAGAAAAAGCATGTGGTGGGGTGCTTGCTGCTGCTTCGTTCTCTGGCTGGCTGCCCTCGTGCCCGCTGGAGATCTCCGAGTCACAGTCGAGCGCCTCATAGATGGTAGGCAGAGTGGTCTGCAGGCTGAGCCGCTTGCGCAGGCCCACGAGCAACGGCTGTGGCATGGAGGAGACGTCCACGTTGTTGCCGAGGTCAACCCAGGCCAGGCAAGGGAACTTGTTCATGTCCTTCATGGTGTCAGTCAGCTCCTTCATGGTTGCCCGTGTCAGTCGGTTGCCATTGAGGGACAGGTGAGTGAGCTTGGGGAGTGCCGAGAGGAAGGGCAGCAGCAGGCGCACCATGTCATCGTTCAGCTCGGTGAAGCTCAGGTCAATGGAGGTGAGGTGGTCCCCGTTGTTCTGCAGGTAGTAAGCCATGCGGTGGACATCCCGCATGGTCAGGGGGATCCCTGACAAATCCATGGAGTCCTGGCTCATCTTCTTCTGCAAGCTGGTCTTCAGGCTAACGACGGAAACAGAGAGAGAGAGTGATCATTAAGGGGACCACTTCCACCCACCACTCAGCCTAGCAAGAGAGCACCTGGGACAGGGGAGGACCCATTAAGAACATAAAATCATAGAATCATTAGGGATTGGAAGGGACCTCGAAAGATCATCTACTCCAGTCCCCCTGCCACAGCAGGATCACCTAGATCAAGTCAACATGGGCTAGAATATTAAGCAAAGGGTTAATGGAGCTCACTGGGGGAACAGGAAGGTTTGCACTGTCATCTAGGGCAGACTGGGGCTTCCCTGCAAACTCTCAGCACTTACACATGAACTTTGTCAGAACTGGCTAAACGCAGAATGCTCAAGTGTCTTCCTCTGGCTCCTTTCAGAGGGTTTGTCCATGTGTGCACAGATGCTCCTGCCTTAGAAAGGAAAAGCAGCCAGGGCAGGCCAACTCTGCCCATGGCCTGGCTTGCACCGTGTGGGGCTGTTTGTGCCAGCTGTGCAGGTGAATGCCAGGGTCTGTCACAAACAGACTGCGCCACGAGGCTGCTACGGAGGACAGCGGTGCTGAAAGGCTGAGAAATGGGTGTTCTGGCAGGAAAACGATCTACAGGCAAACTGTCCTCCAGGAGGGGATTCACTGCATGTCCCTTTAAAAGCCTTCCCAAGCAGCTCTTAGTCAGTAAGCAACACCAGTGGCTGCCTATTTGGGTCTCTGTGGTCAGCAGATCATTGGGGATCTGCTGTAACTGTGAGGAGGTGGAGATGGTGTAAAGGTGTGAAAAGAAGTCTAGAAAGATAGTCTGAGCTGTTTCTTCTGCCGTCTGCCTGGCAAGCGGAGTGAGGAGGAGGAGGAGGTAGGCAAGCTGTGCAGCAGGCAGAGCTGTGCTCTGGGGCTGTTGGGGTGCAGAAAGAGTGGGATGTGGAGTTTTAAGATGATGGACTGTGGGTTTGTGAGAGCGCTGTGACAAGTGGGAGCTGTGGGGCTCTGGGAACTGCTGGGGATTTGTTGTAAGGTCTGAGGAGAACCCAATTCCTTAGTGTAAGCAGGATGAGTGGTGCTGTCCTTTCACACACCTGCAGCTGTGAGGATAAAAGAGCCCTAGTAGGACCCGACTAATACAATTAACCATGTGTGCGGTGGGTCTCTAAGTGCCTTGTTGAGCATGGGAGGAGCAGGGTGGGTTAAGAATTAACCACCAGTGTGAAGGTCCCCACTCTTCCTATCTGGCTGTCTGCAGTGTTCTGCACATCTGTGGCACAGCCAGTCCCTGAGAGCAATGGGGGCACTGGGACGTGCAATTTCCTCGGAGGAGGCTGCAGCACCACAGGAGCTTCCACATCAGGTGAGAATGTCCCTATAAGCTTTAGTGTTGCCAGACCCTTCTGTAGATGTGGAGGGGATGCGACGCTGCCTCTGTAGCTTTGCTTTACTGGTGCAGTTCATGGCATTCTGGAAGCTTCAGTTAATAATGCCCTAAGAGCTCGTGGTAACATAAGTGAGTAAGTGTGCATCGGTGCAGGCAACAGCTCTTCATGGACACCCGGCACTGGCAGGCCTGTAGCCGTCCTTCCTTGTAGGAACAGGAGGTACAAAGTCCTTGTGTACCGCCTGGTCAATGCTCAATCCCACAAACTTCTGCTCAGGGTTTAGCAGCACTTGGTTCAGGCTGCTTCTTGCACTCGCTGTGCAAGCCCGAGGCAGTACCTGCTCACATGCATCTGAGCTAACAATCTAGAATAACTTGTATTCAGACCTAAAGGTTTGAAAGAGCCTTGTGTGTCGCTCACTGAATGTTTGCCCTTTCCATGAGCCAGACCTCTCCTTAGCTGATCATGGGAGGGGTAAGTGGAGCAGGGCTTGTCTGCACTGTGAGACAGCAGAAACTGCTTTATGGTCAATTATAACTGGTCTGAGAGCACCTTACAGGTGAGTTCTCCAAAGGGCTTTTACTTGAAGAGGGTACAAGTGAGGTACTGGGTATCTCTCTGCTATCAGGGCCACAGAGACAGAACTGTGAAGAATTAACCATGTTGCCTGTAGCAGCAGCAGAGTTTTCTTAGCTGCTGCGGTAGCATGAGCCGTGTAGACTGCAGGCTGGATGGCACTGGGATTGCCGCCTGCTTTCTGGTAGCCCAAGGGATACTTTATACCTGCCCAGGCTGCTCAGGAGCTGGATTTTTTCAATTCTCTTGGAAAAATATGTGGCTTGTTGGGCCTTTGGCATTGTTTGCCAGCAGCAGCAGTGCAGCACAATCTACCACAAAAAAGGGTTCAACCTATACGAAATCTGCCAGGGAGTAGCCAAGTCAGAACAGCCTCTGGTCTCCCCGGTACCACGTTATCCCTTTAGCTGTGCTGGTGTTTTATCTGGGTGTTCAGTGTGGAGTATGTGCTGGTCTAGCAAAACCAAGCATCGAATGCTCTGTGGAGGTGTGTGTTCATATGGTCAGATTAACCAAGAGATGAGACAGGAGCCTCCTCTGGCCTCTTGGTTTAAAGGAAGGCTTTGGGGTGTGGGGGAATACAGGGCAAGCAAGCAAGAGAAGCAAGCCTGGAATCCCTTTGGTGTGTCTGTGGCTCCTGGAAATCCTATTCCCCAGCGCAGCCAACCCATGGCAGATCCTGGGAAAGGGGGGGGGGGGCCACAGAAAGGAGACGTCGCCATAGTGAGGGAGTCCCCCTATGCAAAACCTTGTCTGAGTCAGTGCAAAGCCTCCTCGAAGCTTCCTATGACAGCGAACAAGCTTTGGCGCTCCCAGTTTGCTGTGGGGATGGGAGCCAGGCTGGAGCGGGGACCACTGGAGGGCACGTCTGAGCCGGCTCCGCTCCCCCTGCGGGGCCTCCGCATGCAGGTGCCCGGTTTCCTGCTGCTTCTGCGACGGCAGCTTCTTGAACAGGGGGGCAGGTTTGGGAGGCCCTTGGGATGCCCTTCGAAGCGGCTTGGCTCTGAGCGCAGACAGCGCTGGCGGAGGAAACGTCCCCAGGCCAGCACCAGCAGCGCTGCGCTCTGCTGCTCTGCCCGCGGCGCCTCCCCGCCTGCTGACCGCTGCGCGGGCACCGCAGCGCTACGGCACGGCCGGTGCTCTGGTCGGAGCAGGTACCTTCTGCTGCTCTCCCCAGCCGGTCCCCCAGGGCGGCTTTCATCCAGCAGACACGTTATCTTCCTGTAACTGATTCTCCAGACTGGGCTGCTCCTGGGCAAATGTGCTTGAGCCCGCCCTCCCGCCTTGGCCAGCTCGTTGCTCTTCCTTTCCTGTGCTTTGGCAGCTGCCTTTTGTCCTCACTGCTGTACCTGCCAGGGTGACCCTGGGCCCCCTGGCTGGGTGCTGTGAGCTCCTCCGGGTTTCAGTTCTTCTCTTGCCTATAAAAATGCCTGTCGCAGGGATGTGTCTGTAGGAGCCTCGTCCTGGCGGACACATCCCCTAGTGCTGCAGCCAGGCCCTCGGCTCTGGTAAGTGCTGAAGCGTGAGATCTGATGCCCCACACGTGCTTCCACCCACGGCAGTTCTCCCCGCTGCCTCCTTGGTGTTGCGGAGCAACTCCAGCGGGGTGCAGCTTATTCTGGGGTGGGCACTGAATAGCTGCCCGCTCCTCCCCTGCTGCTCTAGAGGAGACTCTCTGCTGTCAGCAGAGGGGCAGCGAGGTGAGGGTAGGTGCCTTACTCTGAATTAAGACCTCACTACCTGAAGGGGGGTTCTAGAGAGGTGCTGGTAGGCCTCTTCTCCTAAGCCCCTTGCCACAGAGCAAGGCGAAACGGCCTCACGTTGTGCCAGGGGAGGTTTAGAGTTGGCATTTGGAAAAATTTCTTCACTGACGGCACGGTCAGCTGTCGCAACAGGCTGCCCAGGGAGGGGGTGGAGTCTCCATCCCCGGAGGTGTTCAAAAACCATGTCGATGTGGCAGTGGGGAACAGGGTTTAGTGGGCAGGGTGGGGCTGGGTTGCTGGTTGAACTGGATGATTTTGGAGGTCTCTTCCAGCCTCAACGATTCTATGAACTATCTGACACACGGTGCTGTCTTTTGAGCTCTGCTAAGCTGTTTCTCTCGGAGGTAGGGGGATGTTGTGAGGGGGTACACACACAGGACTCTGAGCTCTCAGACACTTGTGCAGCAGCTGAGAAAATGCCAGGTTTATTTCCAGGGAAATGGGTCATCTGTTATCCTCTAATTTCTGCCAGTAAAATAGGCTTAAAGATTGCTTCAGCTGCAGAAGCTTTTCTCTTTGTGAGACAAAGCAGCTACTTAGCGATGTGGCTCTTGGTACCCGTGAGACTTAGAGGCAGAGGACCACAAAGCACTGGAGGCTGGATTAGCCTGATGCTGCCACAACTGCGGGTGTGTGCAGATTTATAATTATGGGGATTTGCATCTATCAAGGACCCGGACCCTGAATGCAGGGAAGCAGATCACATTTGTATTATCTGCAGTGAGATTAGGGAAGAAACAAACCCCCATCCCTCAGGTGCTGGAGAAATGGCTGCAAGTGAGGAGCTCTGTGAAACTCTGAGCGAGAAGCCGGGGCGGTCAGCAGCTCCCCTACCTGACCTCTACCTGCCCAGGGTGAGAGGCAGTACCTCGTGAGAGATGGTGCCTGCCCAGCCTCCTGTATAAGGGATCAGCACACTGCTTGCAACCCCTTCCCAGCCCTCCTGAGAGAGTCTTCTGGGTACAGCTTGTTTCTTGAGAAACAAGTTGTTCCTCATGTCATTCCCAGCTTCCTCCTTGGGGTCTGCCCGTTGGCCCCTGTCTCCTTTCCCTAGGTGCCAACTCTGCTCTGCAGTGGGCAACAGCCAGCAGTTGGTCCAGGCTGCACCATGAACCTGGCTATGAGAGATCCACTGGGATCAGCCCAGACAGCTTAGGGACCTACAGGTGTAGGAAGGTTTTCTGTCTCTCAATCAGAAATGTGGGCTGGGAAGGGATGAAACCATCTTGTGCCTCTCGGCTTTTTTTCTGGGATAAAAGTCTTCCTCACCCCACACAGGGCTCAGTCACTGTTCCCACCTCTTGGGAACTTACCTAACTTCAGCAAATTCAGAGATGTCTTGAAATAATAGGATCTGAAACTAATTGCTGGTTGCTGTTGCTGGGACCTGCCCCAAGGGACCTGCCCCTCAAACCCTCTTCCAAGTGTGTCTGTTCATCCACAAAGCTGAGGGCTCAGCATGTTCCATTAGCATGGAATCTCTTCAACTCCTTGCTCAGGAGCTCCGCTCTTTGGTTGGTGCAGGGAAGGGGTGTACTAGCTCCTGCTTGCTGCTTTGTCTCTCTGGGAACTACCAGCTTTCTCTCCCTCTTCTTTTTACGTTTGATTTGCTTCCAAATGCACGATTTTCCTGATGCCAGACACTTCCATTGCTGAGCATCCCCCTTCCAATCACAGGCGCTGCCAGCCAGGGCTAATTAGCCAGGAGTTAGGTGTCTCTTGGCTGCTCTTTCTTGCACAGAACCTGGTGCCAGCCAGGTCTGGATGGCTTCTCTGCTTTGAGCAGTGACTCAGGGGATGGACTTGAGGCTTTTTAATTGCCTGCTTAGCATAATCTGCCTGCTCTGCTTCCCTGTGGCACAGGCTGCCTTTAGCTGCCTCTAGTGGCACATGAAAAAAAGGAGAAGCCTCAAAAGCACTAATCTAGCCAAACCTGGCCAGAGCTGTTCTGAGGCTGAGCCCAGCACCTCTGCAAGGGTGGAGGCAGTGCACAAGCAGGCTGCTTCCATGAGAAGTTCCTTAGGCACATCTCCATCCTTGCACCCAGGCTGCTCTGGCAAACTGCGAGGCCATCCTTCACTGTGAAGAGAAGAGAGCTCAAGGGCAGCCTTTCTCTGACCACCTGTCTCTGTGATGGGGGTGGGACATGGACATCTGTAGGTGGTGATGCAGCTAAGCGCTTTCCTCCTCCTGGCTCTGCTGTCATCTTCACTCTGTCCTTCAAGAGAGCTGTGAACCCATGGCCTTCCTGCTGCCGCCACTGGATCCACCCGAGAGCTCTGGCTGTTTCCCCTCATTTAGGTCTCTTCTAGCAAAGTGGGAAGTAGTGCCACCTCCTCACTTCCTGTAATGCCTCAATCTGTGTCCTTGTCAGACCTTCAGCTATGCAAGTCACGAAGACACGAGGTCTTTGCTGGGTTCCTTTTAACTGCCATCTGCCCCCAGCCTCCATCATTTCACTCAGTGTCTCCCTATCAAAGGCTCCTACTTCTCCGGTCTGTCAGTCTTGGACTGTCTTCTGATCTGTGACAGGACAGTGTTAAGCTGCTGGAAGACTCTTTCTACCATCTCCATCAGCCTATACCTGCCTCTTGGTGCTCCTGAGAACTCTGATCATGGCAGAGTTTGTGTCTGTCTTCACTGTCAGAAGAGGAGAGGGGACAGCCCCATTCCTGTCTCTCTCTGCAATTTATTCACCACTTCACGTCTGTCCTGTTCTGTGAGCAGCAGCTTCTTGCAAACATTGTGTGGGGCAGTTCCTGAACTCCTATATGACTCTTGCCATGTGGCTTTCATTACTTGACTGCTATCCCCTAACTTGGCTTCTTATCTCCAAAGCAAGAATGACGGTGCCTATTTACCCTGTTGCATAAGGGTGACATGAAGCTGTGGTTAATATTCACCTCATGCCACAGGAAGGCCAGAATCTAATCTGCCAGAGCTGTTATCTGCAGCCCTGAGTGATGTTTTCAAGGGAAAAAAGAATCCCAAGCCCGTTAGAGCTGTTTCCTTGCAGTCTTCTAGACACAGGGGCTCTCACTGCATTTGAAAAGTGCATCTGCTGCCGCAGTGTCTGAGCAGCGCACATCAATAACTGAGGAACAGAGTGATGACCCCTCCAGGGACACTGTCTTCTCTGCTCAGCTTTGGATTAGCCAAGATGAAATTCACTCAGAGGAGCAAAGTAAAACCGCACTGAGATGGTGATGAGGAAAGGCCAGCTGTGTGCAGCTGTGGAGGGCTCAGCTCCAGCCACACACCTGCCTTCGCTCTCCCAGAGCCAGTTACTTTGTGAGAAATGTGGGGAGGGGGCTGCTCCTGCACAAGGAGCACCCTGCTTGTACAGATCATTCTGTGTTTACTACCTGCAGGTTGTGTGGTTCCAGGGGTGATCCTTTCCACTCCAGAAAGGGAGTGGTTACACACTGAGGTAGCCAGTGCTGGGGATGGTGCAAGTGGAAGATCACAGAATCATCCAGGTTGGAGAAGACCTCCAAGATCATCAAGTCCAATCGTTTGCCCAACAACCCCTAGCTGCTGAACCGTCTCATGAAACACTTTGTCTGCCTGTTTGTTGAACCTCTCCAGGGATGGTGCCTCTACCCCCATCCTGGGAAGCCTTTTCCAAGGCCTCCCCACTCTTTCTGGGAAGTTTTTCTTAAGAGGCAATCTGAACCTCCCCTGGCACAACCTGACCCCACTTCCTCCTGTCCTATCTCCAGTCTCTAGGGAGAAGAGGCCAATGCCCACCTCACTCCAACCTCCTTTCAGGTAGCTGTAGGGAGCAGTGAGGTCTCCCTCAGCCTCCTCTTCTCTGGGCTGAACAGCCTCAGCTCCCTCAGCCTCGCCTCACCAGACCTCCTCTCCAGCCCCGCAAGCAGCCTGGCTGCCTTTTCCCACACCCTCTCCAGCACCTCTGCAAGGTTCTCTCACCGGGCTGTGCCACGATAGCTCAGTTGTAATCCACAGATTCTCGACTGCAGTACAAGGCTGAGATCCAGCTCTCCAGACCCGGTAGCCTTCTCCCTCTCCACCCTGAATTGCAGAGCATGGCTCTGCCCCCCCATGAATTCAGGGATGCAGACGGTGGCTCTTGCACTAGAGCACGTAGTTGTGCTGCAGTGATGCCTTCAGACAGAGCGTGAGAGCTAGTCAACAGCAAAGAATCTTTCAAAATCCCACAGAAGCGGTGCTGGTAGCCTAAAAAAGCCTGTCTACAGAGAGGAGTGGCTCTTGATCCAGCGCTGCCTACATTGTAAACAACATCAGTTTACCCAGAAAGTGGAGCTGGGTTTGCATAACGCTCCAGAACACAGTCTGCTCGTTAAGGGTGAGTGATCTGTGCGACTGTAAAACGGTGCTAAAGCTGAGCTCTTGTTAGGATGTGAGGGACTGACCACTGTGCAGCGAAGCTGTGCCAGTCTCTCCTCTGGGGTTGTAGCCCACAGTGGTTTAGGTTTTCACGTTAGCCCCAGTGATGCTCCCAAAACCTCAGCTTCCCTCTTTCCTCAGGCAGCTGCAAGGTGGGGTTCAGGGTGTTCCTAGAATGTATTGGGTTGGAAGGGACCTCTGAAGATATCTAGTCCAACCTGCTTGTTGCAGGGACATCAATCAGACCAGATTGCCCAGAGTGCTGACTGGAAGCTGCAGACCTGAGACAGAGCTCTGCAGGAAAGAGAGCTGAACCCCCTGCTTTGTGTGACAAACCTGCCCGAGTATCACCTGGGCAGCTGAAACAGTTCCTTTGGTGTCTGTGCAGCTGAGACACTTCTAACCCTTCCCTGTACAAGGCAAACACCCACTGGAGAGCCCACAGGCGTGGATGGAGAGGGCAAACTGCCTCCCAGCATCATCTTGAGCAGCTTAAGAGAAACCAGATGCAGTTTGTGCTGGATCTCTCCCACTTGCGTTAGCTGCTGTTGCGCTGTGCTGCAAGAACCTTTCTCCTTCCACATTTCCATGTGGACTCTGTGTCTGGTCTGGGGCATTCAGCTGATGTGTGTGGTGCTTAGGGTGGTGTCACTGCGCTGGCAGGGACAGCAGGACAGGATGAAGAGCAGCCTGGTGTGTCCTGTGCAGGGCTCATTGTACCTTTGCTACAATCACAGCCCTGGGTCGAACACATCAGTGCTCAAGGCAGTGGTGACAGCAGGTGGGACCCCCTGGCTTTAGTGGGGAGCAGGTTTGTGCTTAAGGAGATGTGAAAGAACATACTGGTGTGTGTCTGCAGGTGCTCATGTTTGCTGCTTCGCTAACATAGGCTGGCTGTGAACACTCAGCGCTGGTGGGCTCTGCAGCACAGGATTGCTGCTTGGTGGAGCCATGATTTGCTCTCAGTAGAGTCCCCAGGTCCATCTGCCCTGGTGTTGCAGCATGTGGAAGCAGGAGGGCTTGGGGAATCGTATCTCTGCCTTTTCACTTGGTCACTTCGTGAGTGGCTCATGCTGGTACTTGCTGGATGATCTGGGTCCCACTGAGAGCAGGTGGGGACGAAACTGCCGTTCATTTGGTTCTGACCCCCTGGCTTGCTGCTCAGTTGTGGGGAGGAACACCTGATGTGCTCTGGCTGTAGCACTGCAGGTCCTCTCCATCTCCCACACCACATCTCCGCAACAGTCCAAACATAATTAAAAGCTGGCAGGATGCTCTAAGCTCTCTGTATGGCTGTGCTTGTTAATTATCTCCTGGACCCATCTGATGCTCCGCCAGAGAGCGGAAATCACATCTTGGGAGAGAACAAGGGGGCCCTGCATCGTCTCTGTGAAGGCCAGGAGACTGCAAAAGCGAGAGGAGCCTGTGGGCTCCGCACACTGATCCCTCCCTGCTGTCCCAAATCCCACTTGGTTTCAGAGGCACCTTCCAGGTGTTGCTGCTGCACCCATGGCACTCACTTAGGGGCGAACTCGTAAGGGGTCTATTCCAACCAGAGTGATTCTGTGACCTTGGAGGCGGGAAAGGACAAACCACGGCACGGGTTCAGAGAGAAATTTGAGTAAAACACCCCGACAGCAGACAGAGGGGAATGGATAATTCAGATGGGGTCCAAGTAGCCTGGCTGGACAAAACCAAGCGCTGCCACCTCCAAAAGAAGCAGCTATTTCTTGCCTTCCTGCTACTGGCAGCAGCCCCTTTCTTGTAGCACCCTCGGGTGCAGATTCTGCAGGAGCCTTTTGCTGCAGACTGCAAGCCAGTTCCTCCTCAGCCTTAAAAGAGGAAGGTCTGCTGTTTAATATTTAATCAGAATTAGTTTGTGCCTTATGCAACGCTCGCAGCTGGGCCTGGCTGCCAGGCACCACCCGTTCCAGACCTGTGTTTCCCTCCACCAGGGAGACGCCTCCGTCTGACTCTCCAGTCTGGAGTCCAGCTGGAGAAAAGCTTTGTCCTGCCTTTCAAACAGAAGCGTGGGGGCTGCTAGGTAGCAGCAGGGAGGAATGTTTCACTTGGAAAATCAGAATGATGCTGGGTTTCAGCAAAAGGGAGCTGGGAAAGGGGTGGAAACAGCCACAGTGTCTAGAGCGCTGCCCGTGTCTGGCACCTCTGATCGTTAAGCCTCTCTGTCTTGGGAGAGAGCGAGGATGAGATCAGACCTGCATCTCTGGTGCTCTGCAGGATCCCACAGGAGGCTGAGGGAGCTGGGGCCATTCAGCTTGCAGAAGAGGAGGCCTGGAGAAGAGGCTTTTATGCCTCAAGATGAGGATCTGTACTTGTTGTTCTAAGAACACTAAGTACAGTGGACGTGTCAGTTCCCTTGGGGGATTCTGGGTTGCTGGCCTGTGCATCAGAGATTCTGAGAGTCCCAGGGAAGCCCAAGGCCATTCTCCGAGTGGTGCCAGCTTTGCATTTCCTTTTATCCAACCCTGCATTTGTTCCTGTGGAGCTAATGGGGCTGACAAGAGCTCTTCTCTTAGTCACTTCTCTGTCTTCAGCAGTGGTCTGTGTCACAGCAGTGGGTTTTGCTTGGAGAAAATGATTAAAGAGAGCTAGGGATTGCTCATTAGCTGGTTAGAAGAACCAGCAAGAGTCAAGGAGAGAAAATGTGCAGATGTCTGAGCGTGTTTGTGGTGGGAACTACTGTGTGCCAGTGGCCAATGCGCCTTTGGTTGGGTTCTCTGTGTGTGAGGCTCTGCAGCATCTCAGGTCTCTCTCCTGCTCCAGGCAGAGAATTGGGAGGTAAGGATGGTCACCTCTCTGCCATCCACCCCAAACGGGTGATCGGCTTGTGGTAGTGCCTTGATGTGAGACCTTTCCCACAGGCAAGGACGTTATACTGGGATGGACGAGGACACAGTGGGATGCAGAGCTGGGGAGGTGTGTGTTTGGCTGTGCTCCTAGGGCCACACACCCTGCGAGCCCTGCCTCTCACTGAGAAGAGGGGCAGTGACTGGCTGGGATGGTGCTGGGCTGCAGCACAGTTCCTCGTGGCAGATCACGGTCCAAGCCCATCCGCACCACCCTCAGCAGGCTGCTTACCACATCTGGGACTTCCGCCGCGGCATGCCGTGCCGGTGCCATTTCGAGTGAGGGGTCAGGTGGTAAATCAGCTGCCGGCAGATCCTGTCGGAAGATTTCCAGGGGTCGTATTCCTGAAAGCGAAGGGACAGCTTAGTCAGTCTGTGTCCCAGCAGAGCCGGAGATGAGGGGGAGGATGCGGGAAAATGGGGGAGGAACAGAGATGGTGGTGGGGCAGGTGCTTGTCTGTAATGGAGAAACGAGGTTGAGAGAGCCTGGAGGCAAGAAGAGCTGAGATGCCTCTGCGCCACTTGTCATCTCCAAATGGCCAATGGCAGCTGCTGGAGGCTGGGACTTCTGCTTCCCTCTGTCCTGTTTCCTTATGCTGCTAGCCACCTGTGTTGCCAGCCCCCAGCCCTCCAGCTGTGGTGCAACATGTGCATTTGGGGATTTGATAAACACACAGTGAAGCTGTCGGGGAATATGCTAATTTATTCTCTATCGCAGGCAGCTAAATGCTGCTCTGTGGGCCAACAGCTGCACAGAGGCTTCCCCAGCAGTCACTGAATCAGCCCAACTTCCCTGCGATGTGCTGCCAGTGTGTGGCTGCTCTGCTGTGCCAAGGCGAGGGGGATCCCTGGCTCAGTGCTCAGCTGAGCACCCCCTAGAATCATGGAGTCATTGAGGTTGGAAGAGACCTCAGATACCGTCAATTCCAACTGTCAACCCATCCCCACCATGGCCACTACACCCTGTCCCCTACTGCTGCATCTTACAGGGGTTTTGAACGCCTCCAGGGATGGCAAATTCAGCCCCTCCCTGGGCAGCCTGTTCCAATCCCTGACCACTCTGAGAGGGAAGAAATGTTTCCTGATGTCCAGTATCAACCCTCCCTGGCACAGCTCGAGGCCATTTTCTCTTCTTCTATCACTACTGACTTGGGAGAACAGACCAACCTCCACCTCTCTGCAACCTCCCTCCAGGTAGTTGTAAAGGATCAGTTTTAAAATTTTCCCCTCAGCCTCCCTTTCTCCAGACTAAACAACCTCAGTTCCCTCAGCCGCTCCTCATCAGACCTGTCCTCCAGGCCCCTCACTAACTTCACCCAGGGAAATTGTGGAGTCTCCTTCACTGGAGATGTTTAAAACCTGCCTGGGTGTGTTCCTGTGCAGCTTGGTCTAGGTGATCCTGCTGTGGCAGGGGGATTGGACTGGATGGTCTTTCAGGATCCCTTCCAATCCCTAATGATTCTGTGATTCTGTGAACTTGCTGGGGGTTCCCTCAATCCCCTCACCCAGATCACTGCTAAAGATGCTAAACAAGACCGACTCCGAGCCTAGTTCCCTGATCCCTGTCCCAGTTCCCCAGAGAACCCCACAGGGACCAGCCTGTGCCCTGAGGTGCCTTGTTCCAGGCTGCTGTGCTGGCACCTGCCGCAGCGAACCTTTCCAAGAGAGCGCACGTGCGCAGCAGGCTTTGGCACAAGGCTCTGCAAGTGTTTGTTGGCTCTCAGCTCAGAATTGCCCTCCTGGTTTTTCCCATGTCCTCGCTGATTTAATTCCTACTGACAGACTGGGAATTACGCTCTGCTCTAATGCAGTTACACCCAGCAGATGCTCGGCCAGGGTCAGAGAGGGGATGTGATCATTGATGTTTGTGCTGGGAAGAGTGATGGTGCTGTAGGGTCTTGAGTCTGTCCAGTCCCCTAATTAAACTCCCATTGGCTTTGAGGAGCAGCTTTAATTGCCCCTTGGGATTGGGGAAAATCTTATCCGAGCGATAGCGCGTGTGTCGGTGCGGGTCGGCGTGTGCACCTACGAGGGCCTGCAGGTGTATGAAGCTGCAGGGTGGTGTCTGCCAGGCTCTGGGGAACTGCCCCCTGGTACTGCCTGCCCCAAAGCCCCACTGTGATGCTGGGGCTGAACTGGTAAAACAGTTGGAGCTGAAGTCGAGTGAGCTGCCACCCAGCCCCTTCTTAGGTGTTTGTAAAATTTGCACAAAAACCTCACGGGAAAAGACGATTTAGTTTGTTTCAGGCTGCACTGCACCCAGTGGTGATGATTAGACTTGGGCTGACTGTAGCTTCCCCGTCAAAAGCTGCCTGGTTAGCGGTTCGCAGAGGTCCTCGGGAGACAGCCGAACAGGGTTAGGAACGCCACTCGTCGGCAGCCGGCGCTCAGTGTACTCCCTAGGGTGCTGCTATTTGCTCTGAGCTGCCTCTACTCAATACCTCTCTCGGAGTAAAGAACCTCACTCTTGCTCTCCCTGAAAAGCAAACATCGCGCTTGCCAAGCCCGATGAGCAAACAGATACTGCAAGTCCACACCGTCGTGGCAGCAGAAGGTAGCAGAAGTAGATGCTGATGTTGTGGTGGGGCTGGTGTCTGGGATGTTTGGCTGCTCTTGGCTTCGCCTGCCTTTGCTCTCCTCGTTCTCTGAAGGGAAGCGTTGGAACCTGGCACAGTTTGCTTCTTGAGCCCTGAGCGGCAGTAAAACCCTGCAGCAGCGCTCAGAGAAAGTTACAGGGCAGCCGGGCTGCTGGACTGGGTGACCGTACATGACAAACCCCCAGGTGGTTTTCTTAAACCCTCCCTTTATGTTTGGCACTTCAGCGAAAGGCACTTGGGGTACAGGTGTTTGGGGTTTTCAGCCCATGACAAGGCACAGAAGGAAGTTGGTGGTCCTCGTGCAGAGGCACCAGCCTGCACAGAGATCTTCGCTCCCCTCCACAGCCCCGTAAGCTGCTTTGGCGCTCCAGCCACACCAGCGAGCGGAGCACTGATGTTCACCCCGCGCATCTGTGTCTGGCCGGTACCGTGTCACCGGGTTTACTACCGGCACAAAGTCAGTTCTGGACTTCTGTGCGTGTAACCGTCTCTCCTTCAGCTGTGTTGATGTTCTGAGGTAGTTTCTACTGATCTCTACAGGACCATAGACCACAGTCTATACACTACCGCTCCAAGGGCTTGTGGTGGCTGCTTCTGCTTGGTTCAGTTCAGTTTTGGGCAACTCAATACAAGACAGACACTGACATGCTGGAGTGGGTCTAAGGAAGGGCAACAAGGCTAGTGAAGTGTCTGGAGAACAAACCTTGTGAGGAGCTGCTGAGGGAGCTGGGGCTGGTTAGTCTGGAAAAAAAAGAAGCTGAGAGAGGTTTTATTGCTGTCTACAGCTACCTGAAAAGGGGTTGTAGAGAGGTGGGTGCTGGTCTCCTTGAGTGACAGCACAGGAGGAAATGGCCTCAAGTTTTACTAGGGAAAGTTTAGGTTGGACATTAGGAGAAATGTCTTTACTGAAAGGGTCATCAGGGATTGGGACAGGCTGCCCAGAGAAGGGGTCGAATCACCATCCCTGGATGCGTTTCAAAGTCATGGAAATCTGGAGCTTAGGGACAGGGTTTAGCTGTGGTCTTGGGACAGTTGGAATAACCGTTGGACTTGATGACCTTAAAGTTCTTTCCCAGCCTAAACAATTCTATGGCTGGAGGGCACCGCCCAGTGCAAGCCACTCCATTAAGACTCCCTTTGCATCTGTACTGTGTTGCAAAGTATTTGCTGTGCTGAGCTGAGGGAAGTGCTCACCTTTTTGGGACACTGCAGGTCTCTAGCAAGGCTCATCAGCAAGTCATGGGAGATGGGATCCACCAAGTTGAGGAACGTTGCATTTTTGTAGAGCACTTCATTGAGGAACGTTCCTTCCAGTCCCAGATCCTACAAGAAAAAGTCAGTCAGATACACTCAGATACTCTTCAGAGCTACAACCATGAGGTGTTTTGAAACCAGAAAGCACATCTGATGTGGGGGGATGTGGACAGAGAGCTGGATGAGGTGCAGTGTTGAGTTAACCAGCCAAGAGACCAACTGTTCCCTGCCGCAGGAAGGTGCGAGCCTATCATTTCCAGTCTGGCTGGCGCCTAGAGAGAGTGAGCTCCAGAGAAACTCAGCAGTTTTGTCAGCCTCTCTGTGGATTTGCTGGAGCAGCTGAGCTGCAGGCTGCCTCTAAACCTGTTTCTCCATTCTCAGCTCTTCTGGAAGAATCAAACTGCTCTCAGGTATTTAGATCATAGAATCATAGAATCATTATGAATCAGAAGGGACCTCGAAAGATCGTCTAGTCCAATCCCCCTGCCACAGCAGGATCACCTAGACCAAGTCACCCAGGAACATGGCCAGGCGGGTTTAAAGCATCTCCAGTGAAGGAGACTCCACAACTTCCCTGGGCAGCCCCTTCCAGTGCTCCATCACCCTCACTGGGAAGAAGTTCCTTCTCTTATTTATATGGAACCTCCTATGTTCCAGCTTGCACCCATTGCCCCTCATCCTATCACTAGATGACATTGAGAAGAGCCTGGCTCCATCCTCCTGACACCCACCCTTCAAATATGTATAGACATTAATGAGGTCACCCCTCAGTCTCCTCTTCTCCAAGCTCAAGAGACCCAGCTCCCTCAGTCTCTCCTCATAAGGGAGGTGCTCCACCTCATTCATCATCTTTGTTGTCCTACGCTGGACTTCCTCCAGCAGCTCCACATCCCTCTTGAACTGAGGGGCCCAGAACTGGACACAATACTCCAGGTGTGGTCTCACCAGGGCAGAGTAGAGGAGGAGGAGAACCTCTCTTGATCTGCTAACCACCCCCTTCTGATCCACCCCAGGATGCTGTTGGCCCTAGATGGGGCTGAACACCCTGCTAGTGGCTAGCTGAGTGAAAATCGTGCCCAGCAGTACGAGTCTAGCTGTGCCTTGAGTGCCTCAGTCAGCGCTACACGCAGGCAGAGTTGTCTTTTCGGTGTGATGGTCCATTAGTAGGTAGCTCGACATGACAGTCGCAGGGAGTCCTCTTTCCATCTTGTACGGAAGAGCATCTGTGTTTCAGTCAGCTTTCCTGTTGTTAGGCTAATGGGGCACCTATGGACATGCTGGAAGAAACCTCAGCATCCTTGGGAATGGAAAACCTCCCCAGGGGCTGGATGGGTGACACTGCAAAAACCGGAGCCGTTTCTTGGTAAGAAGGTCGACTCTATGACAGTTATGACAAGTGGGAGGTACCACAGACCTGTGAGGAGAAAGCACCCCAGCATCTGGGCAAGAGAGAACAGCTTCACAGAGTGTTAGGGATTGGAAGGGACCCCAAAAGACAATCTAGTCCATATTTCCCATGGAAATACCTTGAGATCAGAAAAAATACCCCAGGAGTAGAAATGTGGAATAAAACAGCTCCCTAGTAGGGACAGTGCTGGGTTCGATTCAGGCTGAAGAAGGAAACCAGTCCTGTGCCCATTCTGAGTGCTCCTGCCAGGAGAAATGAATAAGCAATTGGGTGCCCCATATGTTCGCACTGCTCCAGTAAATGTGTGCTTCAGGCACCTCCCAGTGAAAGATGCACTGGGAGCTCAAAAAAGAGGGAGACACTCAGGAAAAGCCGGGCATACGTGCACACATTAGCAACAGGGATGGAGCCAGAGCTGGCAGGGCTGTGGGACCTTAACCGTGAGCAGCAACAGAAGTCAGTGCTCTGTCTGCTCTCTCCTGCCCTGGACATGCCTGGGTTGAGCAGAGAGCACAGTACCAGCGAGAGCCTGGCTGCAGGTCTGGTGGAGGAAGGCAGAATAAGCCCCGTGTTTTGCAGCCCCATTACTGTGTGTACACAAATGATGTCGTGGAGGACCAAGGACCCAAGCGCTGGATCAGTCCTGAAGGAAAGACAGCCACAGCTGGATGTGGGCCAGGAGCTTACCAAGGCATCGTGCCAGCGTCTTCCTGAAGCATAAGGCTTCAGGGAAATGGAGCCTCCTACGCCAAGTGTAATATGCAAGATGAAGAAAGCTGCCGTGAGGACGGCATGGCTGGGCATGCAGCAGTGGATGGCAGAGCAGCAATTAAACTCCCCCAGTTGGAGCTGTACCATTAAGACAAATTTGTATTCCCGTTATAAATCCTGCCCGCAAGGGTTTTAGAAATAATACAGCTGTAAGTATTCACATCACATTGATAGTCCATCAATTCTTAGCCCAGGGGCTCCTTCTGGTTTATCTTATGTATTTCCCTCCCTCTCTCCTTTTCTCTCTCTCTCATATTTCTTGGAGAATTTTGTACCACCTGAAGGGTGGCTTCAAACAGCAGAATTGTAAGTCTTGCCACTTCAGTTGGCTAAAGTTACCTTAAAAATGACATTTGGCCGTTGTCTCGGCACTGTGAAACCAGATTGTGGCAGAGTTTTTGCTGGTGTAGCTCTAACATAGCATCATAGAATCATTAGGAATTGGAAGGGACCTCAAAAGATCACCTAGTCCAATCCCCCTGCCACAGCAGGACCACCTAGACCAAGTCATAGAGTCAGTCAGGGTTAGAAGGGACCACAGGATCATCCAGTTCCAACTCCCCTGCCATGGGCAGGGACACCCCACCCTAGATCAGGCTGGCCAGAGCCTCATCCAGCCTGGCCTTAAACACCTCCAAGGATGGGGCCTCAAACACTTCCCTGGGCAACCCATTCCAGGCTCTCACCACTCTCATGGTGAAGATCTTCCTCCTCACATCCACTCTAAATCTACCCATCTCCAGCTTTGCTCCATTCTCCCTAGTCCTGTCGCTACCTGACATCCTAAAAAGGCCCTCTCCAGTTTTTTCTCCTAACCCTGGCTGTAGCTGCACAATGCCCACTTAGACCAGCAGGAAAGCTGCTCTGTGCTTTCAGGTGGGTGTTTCTGAGACCGGTAAGAAGATGCACAGTGGAGTGCACGTTCCTGAGCAGAGCAAGTGTACCTGGGCACATGCCTGTGGTTCGCAGTTACTGTCTGTGCAGTCCTCTCAGTGCTGGGATCTTGCGTCTCCCTTAGTGGCTCAGCTTCTGCCTGGCTTCTGTTGCTCAATTACACCCTGCTGACATGCTGGGAGCAGTCCACAGCCCTTTGGAGCCTGCAGACCGCTCGTCACAAGAAGCAGGCAGGCTGCTGACTGCTTTGCAGCAGAAGCCCACATCCTCTGGTCTGGCTGAGCGTGTCTGCTTGCCCGGGGATGCCGCGATCCCAGTCCCAGCATCACAAAGCCTTTTCTCTAGGGGTTGGCGCCCTAGTCCAAGACCCAGTGATGAGGTGCACGGTGTTAAATATCCTCACTGGCCACTAGAGTGAACAAGGTGTTTCTTCTTACAGGTATCAAACAGACCTTCACCTGGAACACAGTAGCTTGTGACTCTGGAGAGCGTGTCACTGCCAAGGTAAGCCAGTCTCTGTAAGGAAGGACATGCTGGGGACTGAGCTAAGGGCCGAGTTTAGTTGAGGACTGAGGGGAAATGACATATGAGAGAACAGGGTGACCATAGGACTTGTTGAAGGCATTGGACACACGAGGAGGACTGGTCCCCATTACGTGACAGTGGTGTTGAGCTGCTGAAGGGTGTGGTGTGCCTCAGTGGTGTAGCCCTCTGTCTCTGAAACCTCCAAGCATACAATGGAGTGGAGGCTTCTGGGTGCGATTGGGTGGGTTCCCCTCTTATTTGGTGGAGAATGGCTGTGTTGTGGCTACAGGATGTGTCCCCCCCCGCTCTGTCGTGAGCAAAGGGTCATTGTTTCAACATGGACAGGCAGAGATGGGGACCAGGAATAACAAAGGGAATTGGAAAGGCAGTGGGCAAAATGTCAGTATTCAGGACTTGGTAGTTCTCAGCACAGATGTGGGGAAGCCAAGTGTTTAATGGATGCTGGATGGAGCTGGCAGACTGCAGAGAAGGAGGGCTTAGAAATCACCCTCCATTCCAGATGGCCCCATGACTTATCATGCAGACCCTGGGTGTTCACAGATGGACCTTCTGGAGACCTCCAAGGTCTGTCAAGGATTTCAGTGCTTCAGGTTTAAGGAGAGGAGCTGACCACTATAGAAAATGACATGCTGTACTTCTGGCCTCTGGTGGCCCCCATAAAAGTCTGCTCACGTTACATCCCCATGTCTTGTGGCAGGGATGCTTCTTTTTCCTTCACAAGCTTCTCCTAATAGTGCCTCTCCAAAACTATCTTCAAAACCCGGTTCAACCCTTGTCTGCCATGTGAGTGCACACACATGGGCTTTCTTCTGAGGGGTTATCTGTCTATAGACCTGTGGTGCTGGTAACAATCCTTATGTGAACAATACGGCGATGGATGGAAAAAGTGGAGATGTAATTTTTGGTCCCATGGATTCTTGTTCAGATGTGTGTAACTTGCTGGTAACCCCGGGGCATTGACCACCAGTCTTTGATGTGTTGTGTTGTAAACCCAGGAGGTTCAGAGTGAGAGAGGGCTCTTAATGCAGCTCTCTGCAGCTGGTGGTGTGGCTGTACCAGCATCCCAGAAGGCCAGTCCCTGCTCCAACGTACTCAAAGGTCATTTGCCACTGTGGCGAGAAACTCAGTATGTTCCCAAGATGTAGTTGGTCCTTACCTAATGAAGCAACATGATGAGCTAAGAATGGGGTAATTTATGTTCAAACCAGAGGGAGAATTGTCCCCCGTGCTGATGATTGCAGAGCTGGCTGCAGTCTGGGGAAGCTGAGTTTGCCTGGGCAGTGCTGGTACCACTGAGTGATGGAGGAGATGGGGGATGGCTCTGGTCCAGCAGCAAGGCTCTGTCCTCAGCACCAGTTTGGCACCAAGCTGTCTGCACACTGGCTTTGCTCTTGCTGAATGGCGGCAGACACAAACAAGCTCCCACTGATACACTGACCCCTTTACTGCTCCTCTCAGCCTGGGCAGTCCCAGAGCTCATCTCCAGTATCATTTGGGGGTTCTCCCAAGGACAGGATTTGGCCAGCCTGACTGGGCGGGTGCAGTGGGATGTGATGGCACTGGCTTTTCTCTGGAGCTCACCCAGGGGCTGGCATGGTGGGGTGTGCATGGGCTCAGACTCGGGCAGTCCTTTCCCTGCGTGCAGCTCAGCCCTCCAACCCTCACCCCGGCAGCCCAGGCGGGGATCCGAGGGGGTGCCGGTAGCCAGGGCGGGCGTCGCCTCCTGCAGCGAGGACCCGCACAAAGAGAAGGAAGAGGGGGCACGGGAACCGCGGGGAGATGGAGGGAACCTGCGTCCCCCTACCCTGCTCAGCCCTTTGATGCCCTCCCGACCCCCGCGCCGACCCCCTTCGGGGTCCCCCCCCGGGGTCCCCCGCACTCACCTTCCGCAGCAGCCGGAGGATGTGCACGGCGCGGTCCCGCTGCCGCTCCCGCAGCGTGGCCTGGATCTCCCGCAGCCACCCCACCCGCCGCACGTAGGGTGCGGGCGAGACGCCCCGCAGCGCCCCGGGCAGCTTCTGCGGGCGGAGCAGCAGCGACGAGAGCGGGAACTCGCCTCGTCCGCCCTCCGGCTCCGCGGGGCTCCGCTCCTCCAGGCTTAGGCTGCTCGGCCGGCTCAGCCGGGAGCCCATGGCCGCGCTGGCTCCTCTCCGAGCGGGCTCTGAGCCGGGGCAGCCGGGAGGAGCCGGGGGTCCGCTCCGCAGCCCGTGTGCCCTCGGGGGGTTTTATCGGCTCGGTCCCTGCCCCGCACCCGCCTCGCCGAGCCCCCGCTGCCGCTGCTCGTGAGGCGCCTCCTCCTCCTTCTCGTCCCGAGTTCGCTCTGCCGGGAGATGCGGGTGGAGAAGACAAAGAGCCGCGGATGCTGCGGGGCCACTCCTGCCTTTCGGGAGCTTCTTATCTTAAGCAGCCTGGGCGAAGCCTGCGAAAGGGTGTCGGGCGGAGCAGCAGTTCCAATCTGGCCATCGGGCTAGCGCTGCGCTGCGGGCTCTGCCTTCTGTCAGCGCTGCCAGACCCCCGGGAGGTGTTTTTAGGAATCCAGAAAGCAGCAGGGTTTTGCCCGCTCTGGTCGCCCGCTGCTGATGGTGCGATGCTGGCACCGTGCTGTACCTGCCGTGGGTACAAGTGTTTTCCCTGCTCACCTTCCCTCCCTCCTCCAGCAGTGCGCAGCGACTTTACAGAATCACAGGATTGCTTCAATTGGAAGAGACCTTTAGGATCATCAAGTCCAACCGCGAACCCAGCACTGCCAGTTCACCACTAAATCAGGTCCCTCAGCACTATGTCTGCATGTCCTTTAAATCCCTGCAGGGATGGACACTCCACCACTGACCAGAGCAGCCTGTTCCAATGCCCGAAGACCCTCTCGGTGAAGAAATTCCAGTCTAAACCTCCTATGGTGTAGCTTGCAGCCATTTCCTCTGGTTCTTATTGCTTGCCACGAGGGAGAAGAGGTTGTCCCCTCTTTGTTCCAGCTTCCTTTCAGGTAGCGGTAGAGGTCGATAAGGTCTCCCCCCAGACTCCTTTTCTCCAGGCTAAACACTCTGGTTCCCCCAGCAGCTACTCAGAGAACTTGTGTTCCAAATCCTTCATGAGCATCACTGCCCTTCTCTGGACATGCTCTAGCCCCTCTGTAATGAGGGGCCCAGAACTGAATGTAATACTTGGGGTGCAGCCTCACCAGTGTATTTGGCACATGGTTTCCCTCAGAAATCCCTGACATCCAACAGGATGGTAAAACCTGAAGCCTGGATCCATCAGCAACCACTGAGCAGGTACCTAAGCCATGCTACCAGTATAACCAGTGGTTTCAGCCTGACCTTCCACCTTCTGAAGCCTGAGTCATGGGCACTTCTGTTCATGCTGACTATGATCATGCTGAGTCCAGGTGCCCATAAGGGACCACAAGCGCTGCACACAGAGCAGGAGTGTCTGGTGGTTGTAATGTTCATGCACAGAGCTACAACGTGGGGCTCCCACTGCCCTCTGCATCCTGTAGACAAGAATCATCCACGGAAGAATGTGTTCTTGTAGCCATTGGGTCCCCACTTTGGGCGGATGGGAATGGCCATGGCTCTTTGCTGTACAGATCCAGTGAGGTTCATCTTCCTTCTCAGCATTCCTCAGAGGAGAATGGTGGAGATGTGAGTGCTCCTCATCACTGCATCTTCCTTCAAGTACTCTGTGGGTGACCTAAGTCCGATTGGAAGAGTGGGATGAAACGAGGCCAGACTCCAAAGCAGCTGTTTTCTCACTGTTTACGCAGGTGTCTACACACAGGAGGCCAAATTCTGACAGCTCTTCTCAGAATTTACTTGATGTTTGATCAGATAAAAGCCCCGGTTCTCTGTCTCCCTGTAACTTCCCTCCCCTGAGATACTGCTGAGCTTGATTCAGGCTATTCTCGTTTGGAGGGAGTAGGTGCTGAGTAAGGACTGCAGGATCTGGTTGGAGAGCTTTGAGCAAGGCTGGGCCAAGAGAAGCTAGTTTGTATGGGGTGTAGCATTATGACTGCAGGAGTGTCGCTGGGAGCTGAGGGAAGAGGCAGATGCTGCCTGGCTGGAGTGATGGGTGAAGGTATCGAGGGAGGGTTGTGCAGTGGCCTTTCCTCACTGTCCAGCTGTGGGATAGACTGTCACATATCTGTGCTGCTGCCTGCTCTGTTCTGCGAGCGCTGCTGGGAGGAGAAGCAGCAAGAGCAGCGTTTGTAGCCGAAGGATCAGTCAGTAGCAGAAGTGCTTTGTATGGCTGAATTGTCTCACACCTTATCGCAGAGAGCCAGGAGAAGGAAACATGATCTGGAGTTTACACTCTGGTGCGGATGAGACCTCCTGCTTTGTTCTGAGGCAGGGGGAGAAAGAGGACAAGCAAGCAGATCAGAGGATGACACCGTTACCAGGATACCTCCTCATCTCTGTGGGGCTTGAAAATATCCCACCACACATCCAGTCCTCTGAGCAAACAAACAAGCAGTTGCAGAAACCGTTCAGCTGTCTCTTGTCTGAGAGCTTTAAAATGGGAATCACCACAGCAGCATGAATAATGGGGGCTAATGAGAAACACATCCATGCTCATGGCTTTTACTGAAGGAGAATGGCTGGCTGGCAGCCCTCTGTAGGCTGAGAGATAATCCTGCTCTCTCTGCTGGGCCCTCTGAAAGGGTCCCATGGCACCAAGGAGGTGTCTTGTGTAGCCGAGATGGGCAACGAGATGTGCTGCCTATAACCAGGGCTGCGTGCTGCCTGGTCAGCTCAGACAGAGTCCTGTGAGGACTGGAGTAACTGAAAAACTTGCCCGGAGGAGCTGTGGCTGCTCTGTCCCAGGAAGTGCTCAAGGCCAGGTTGGATGGGGCTCTGGGCAATGTGGTCTAGTGAGAGGTGTCCCTGCCTAGGGCAGGGGGACTGGAGCTAGATGATCTCTGAGGTCCTTCCAACCTAAAGCATTCTACAATATAGAGGAGGAGGCAGCAATCTGCTTGGGAGGAGCAGACTCTGTGAGAGTCTGCATCCTCTAGCCCTGTGCAGCCCTTGGAGAGACTGAGCCAGCAGGTGAGGATGAAAGACCTGGGGGAAGCCAGTCTAGAGGAGTGTCCCCACTTTCTCTTTCCTCTTTGCTGCGTTAGCAAGGGCGCTGAACACTCCACAGGGAGACAGATCAACTCATGAGCTTGTTGAATAGCACAGAGTGGGGACTGGGGATGCATTAGCACCTTTCAGAAGGACATTAACTTACTTCTATCCTGAACACAGCAGGATATGGAGCTGCCAACCACAAATAGCTGGGTGCAGTGTGGCTGAGTTTTACAAAAAATCTCTTCTAAGACGAGAAATGGGGGAAACAAGAAAGAAATCCCCTCACTACACACTCTGGTTCAGGGCTGTAAGCACAACTCATCATGTGAAGTGCTGAGAACTGAGGTGGGCACATGGATGATTCTTTTTTTCTGATGGGAGACTGCGAATACCCAGATTCTTGTGGGCGATGTGGAGAGAAAGGTTCCCCCTGGGCTTTTCTTCCATAACTCAGCGACCTTGGGAGGGAGAGAGCCTGGGCTGGCGAGCAGCAGGTGTCTGCTTCAGGGGGTGATGTTATTGATGCAGCATCACGGTGTCAAAGTGAGGTTGCTTGCAAAGAGTCTGTGTAGTCTCTCTGTTGGACTCTTTTTGTCCCTCTCTGCCTGCAGCCAGGCTGCTGCAGAGGAAATGAATCCAACTAGGATCATGACCCGGCTCATACATTTAATGGACTTTGTGACAGCTTTGGGTGGATTTTTCTGGTGTTAGGGACTTTCTCACTGCCTCTGGGTTTTCTGTTGGGGTGCTTCTGGTCAGAGGTGCTTTGTTTAATCTTGGTGGTGATGGATAAAGCAAGCCCACCCTTACATTATGTGAAGACAGATAATAAACTCTGCTTCCTGCTGATGGCCCTGCTCCTACAACTGGCTTATGGAATTGTCACGTCACCGTCCCAGCGTGCAGTAATGGGAATGTTCCCAGGCCCTGGCTTTTTGGACAAATAAGGAGAGCTCAGGTCAGTGCCAGGAAAAGAAAAACAACTCTTCTGGTGTCTTTCCCCTGGGATCCTGGTGCCTAGCAAAGAGCATAAGAACAAGGGGATGTAGCCTGGTGTGTTCCCGAATAGCCTCCTCACCATCAGCCATCTGGAGGTCAGGAACCTCCACCCTTAATAGTCCTTTTTGGGTTTATCCTAAGTGTTTATTGAGCCTGAACAAATTTGGGGCATCCACAGCATCTCATGGCAGTGAGTTCTGCTGTTCAGCTCCGTGTTGTGCAAAGAAATAGCCGCTTCGTTCTGAATCTGTCACTTAGTGCTTTCTTTTGATGCTTTGGAGCTTAAATGTTGGAAGAGGCATCAGGCCATCACTCCCTACTTATTTTCTCTAAGCCACTCTCAGATGACAAGCATCTGCTTTTCCTGCTCTCAGGTTTCTGTTTCCCAGGCTGAAGAATCTTGGTGCGCCTGGTACAGAAGCCACTTCAGACCTTAGCTCATCTTTAACTAGCTCCCCGCCCCTTCTCTAGTCCCTCTGGGGTCTCTAGCAGCCGTGGGGAAGCAGCTGCACCCTAGAGCTGCCTGAGAGCACAGAATCTGCAGTTCTGCTCCGTTGGCCTCTTGGCGCTCTGCTCTTCAGAGGGCTTCTCAGTCTTGGGCTGAACGACGCCTTCGTTGAGCGCTTCTGCCTTGCTTTGGCCATGGCACGGCACATGTAGCCCCCGTGACTCAGTTTGCCCTCCAGCAGACTGGGGAAGGGGCTAGTAATTGCTCACCCATGGCAATTCAAATGGGCAGCTGTGGTTGGAGGTTGCCTCTCGCCATTGTACCTTCTCACTCCTAGAGCATCTCTGGGCTGTAGCAACACGGGGCTGGGGCTGACACAGCTGGAGGGCTACTCTGAGTTTGCCCTGCCCGGGGTGTCTCTGCCCTGGTCAGTGCTCAGCACCGCAGCCCTCCTTGCAGAGCTCGCGGCACTGCCCTTGCCCTTTCAGTACCCGGCGGTGTCAGTCCAGTTGCCCCTTGCTGGGAGGAACCGGGCGCACACACAGCCATGTGCCTGCTTGTTGAGGCCGGTCTGATTTGTATGCTGGTCCAGCTGGATCCAAACGGGAGCCCGAGTGCTGTTTGCCTTGCACATGGTGGGGGTTACGTTTTGACTGCTGCTGCTGGGCTGGAAATGTAATTGATTAATTTCTCGCGTAGGAAAGGAAAGAGGATTAAGGAGGGGGCAGGCTGTGCTGCCAGACGCTGCATCCATCGGCTGCCTCACACTTTCACAGCTTCAGCTTTTGTTTGTCTGCAAACCAGCTTGTCTGAGCCTGCAAGTTGTTGTTTCTTGGGGCTCGGAGCTCGCTGGCGGATCCCTCAGCAGGGAAGGGAGCTGTAGCTCTGGAGCGATACGTGCGAAACGCTGGTCTGGGCGCCGGGTTTATTTCCGCTCTGTCTGGGAACAAGTGCTCTCAGTGTTTTGCTGTGATTGGCTCAAGGAGAAGTGTGTGTGAGGAGCTTCACAGCCCAGATGCCTGCAGGGTCTTCACTGAACAGAGCAGCAGAGTGGAGAAGGTCCACCTGTCCATGACAGTTCGTCTTCAGAGAAGAAATCCCCTCAGTGGCTCTGCAGAGGTCATGGACCTGAGTAGGTACTGGAGTAGGTGCAGAGGAGGCCATGGAAATGATCAGAGGGCTGGAGCACCTCTGCTCTGTGGACAGGCTGAGAGAGTTGGGGCAGTTCAGCCTGAAGAGAAGACGACTCCAGGGGGACCTTATAGCTGCCTTCCCACCCCTGAAAGGGGCCTGTTGGGAGGCTGGGGAAGCCTGTTCACCAGACAGCAATAGGACAAGGGGTGGTGGTTTTAAGCTGGAGAAGGGCAGATTTAGGCTGGGAATTAGGAAAAAGTTCTTTAATCTGAGGGCGGGGGATCCCTGAACAGGCTGCCCAGGCAGGTGGTGCAGACCCCACCCCTGCAGACGCTCAAAGTCAGGCTGGATGGGGCTCTGGGCAGTCTGGTTGACTGAGCTTGTTATGGCGGGAGGTTGGACTAGATGACCACTGGAGGTCCCTTCCAACTTTATGATTCTGTGAGACAAATGAAATCAGCATCAGCTGGGTCATGGTCTTGAACTGTTCCGGCAGCACCAGATCTGGCAGCAGCAGCTGCATGCAGACAGGCGATGCTGAGACTCTGCCCTTGGTGCAGAAATGGTAGCACTAACCCATGTAATATTAATTAGGTCTTAAGCCTTTGGCTTCTTGCAGCTGGGGCTGCCTTTGCAGCCCTTGGTGTTGTTCAGGGGGATTGGACTAGATGATCTTTCGAGGTTCCTTCCAAACTCTGATGATTCTATGATTCTGTGGTTCTGGATCTCAAGTCTGTGTGTGGTTAGAAAGGACAAGGTTCTGCAAAGCATTTATGGCCCTTGCTGTGCTCCTTGTTGGGCAGATGAATCAGGTTCCAGCACGGGTTTGCTGGCCTGTGTGTTGCCAGCACAGAGGATCTGAACTTGGGATCTTGTGGTCGCAGCTAAATTGGCCAACACTGCTGCAAGCGCCGGGAAGGTCACCAGTCTGCTCCAGTGATGCACGACGTTAACGTGACTTCTTAGCGCCAGAGAATTCTGAGCTTCCACTGCTTTCCTGTTGGATTAGTTGGATACCTGAGGTACTCAGTGGATTTCTGATTCATCCATTCCAGAAGCGTGCTGCACCCATTTCATTGAGATGAGTATTTAATCTTGGTCACGTTAAGCCAGGCTGTGTCGCTGGGCACAGCGGAGTTCTTGCTCTGAACCACTGCAGTGGCCGTGGCGCCTGGCAGAAAGGCAGAGCAAGCAGCTCTGGACACCCTGCCAGAGGCACTGGGGCCAGCCAGGCTCTGCACAAAGCCTTGCCCTCTCTGTTCTGTCTGGTCCTGTCCCACTTGGGAAGGGCATGACACACCTCCTTTCAAGGTGATGGCACAAGGCACCCCTGGTGCTTTTGATCAGCCTGTGAGAGGGGTGAGGAAAGCAAATGAACAACAGCAAAAAGAAAGGCAGAGCAAATGCACTTCATGAAGCAAAGGCCAGGAAGTGGCACTTCCAGGGGCCAGCTGTGGTGCTTTGCTGCTAAGCCCTCTGCCCACAGGCACAGGGGTGGCTACTTTCCTGCTGATGGAAAGAATAGGGGATGGCCCTGGGACCTCTTCAGGCATTATTGTCCCTTAGACCCCTGAGAAGCTCTGTGAGGGGAAAGCTCTGCAGGGACTTAGAGGGCACCTTGCCATGGGGCTCTCACGTTTCCAGTCGCTAAGAGGCAGAAATATCGGATCTTGTCCCTCTGGGAGCCCCCTTATTAATTTTCTAAAGAGCTTTCAGGAAACCTGGCTTAGAAGGGACCTCCACAGTTTAAGGCTGTGGGCTGGAGTTACAGCTTCATAAAAGAATTAAACCACCATAAGCCCCTGCAGGAGAGGCCGGCGGCAGCACCTGGTGCTGCTAAGCTGCTCTCAGAGCCTGAAGCCGCTAAGCACACGGATTATGCTGGCTCTAAGCATCTTAGCAGCTGTGCTGAACCGCTGAGAGCCACCATAGGGCTCCAGGGAGTGTGTGCACCAGGCACTGCAGGGCAGTCAGGCAGCCCCTGGAGGTCTGGCGGAGCAGGAGCGGTGCGTGAACAGGCTGGTTGGAGGGGTGTCTGCGTGGGACGCTCACACTCTCAGCATCACCGGCTCAAGCAGAGCAAAGCAAGTCCAGCCACCAGGATGACACATAAGTTGTCCTCCTGATGAGGAGGATGACACCACTGGCTAAGACTTCCATGTTTTCCAAAGACCTCAGCACTTTTCAGAGACCTTTTGAAAACTTTCCAGTCCATGGCAGGTCTGGAAAAGAGAAGGACTGGTTGGTTTTACTCCTTTCCAGCACAAGTAGGTTTCCCTCCATCTGTACTCAGAGATGAAAAGACTTCTCTCAGCCAAAAAAACCCCCAAGTACTTAAAGAGTAGTAGAAGAGCACAAGAAACAGGGCTTGAAGTGGGAATTAGAGCATAAAAGCCTTTCCTGAAGTGTTTCCTCCTCTGTCCCAGAGCCTTTCACACCAGTCACCCAGCACTTAGACTCAGATCAGTGAGTGGGGTTTTGGATGACCATGAGCCAGCAATGTGCTCTTGAGGCCAAGAGGGCGAACAGCATCCTGGGGTGGATCAGAAGGGGGTGGTTAGCAGATCAAGAGAGGTTCTCCTTCCCCTCTACTCTGCACTAGTGAGACCAGACCTGGAGTATTGTGTCCAGTTCTGGGCCCCTCAGTTCAAGAGGGATGTGGAGCTGCTGGAGGGAGTCCAGCGTAGGGCAACAAAGATGATGAATGAGGTGGAGCACCTGCCTTATGAGGAGAGGCTGAAGGAGCTGGATCTCTGTAGCTTGGAGAAGAGGAGACTGAGGGGTGACCTCATTAATGTCTATAAATATGTGAGGGGTGGGTGTCAGGAGGATGGAGCTCAGTGTCATCTTGTAATAGGACGAGGGGTAATGGGTGTGAGCTGGAACATAGGAGGTTCCATATAAATAAGAGAAGTAACTTCTTTCCAGTGAGGGTGACAGAGCACTGAAAGGGGCTGCCCGGGGGGGTTGTGGAGTCTCCTTCTCTGGAGATGTTTAAGACCCACCTGGATGTGTTCTTGTACAACTTGATCTAGGTGATCTTGCTGTGGCAGGGGGATTGGACTATACGATGTTTCGAGGTCCCTTCTGATTCCTAATGATTCTATGATCAGAAGCAGCTCTGAAGCTGTCAGTGAAAACCCAGTGCTGAAGGAACTTCTCTGGATGCTCTGTGCTGCTCAGACCAGCCTCTGGACACTGGTCTGGAGCTTCTCCCTAGAGTCAGCAGCTCCAACTCATGCCCTGCTCAGCAGTGTCACCCATGTCATCCTTTGAAAGGTGAGAGCCTCTGAGCCAGAGTGACCTATGGCCATATTTATGCTGACAGTGAATTTGGAGCCTGCCCTTCTAGCATCTGATTTGTGTCTTGTCTCTCACTTCTGACACCCTGATGGGTTCACCCTGTGGGGTCTGAACTGAGGGGCTTGCTAGACCCATGTCAGTCTGTAGGGCAGTGCCGCAGGCAGATGGTCGTGAAGGGGTGGTGCTGCTTGCCTCGAGGCTTCCCAGCTGCCAAGTGCTGCTCCCTTCAGCAGGCTTTTCCTAGTCGTCCTTTGTGCGTCATTAGTACCTGGCACCGCTGCGCTGCTCAGCACAAAAGCTCTTTTGGGCTTTGCCAGCTTCAGGTTTCGTTTGGAATCTGCCTGTGCCACCAGAGCCTCGTGCACAAAGGCTGCTGCTCGCCTCAGGCGCTGCCCAGCGCCCTGTCCCTGTGTGGTGCTGCGGAGGGAGCCGTCCAGGCAGGCTGTCAGAGCCCATGATCATCCCCCGATGATCACCATCATTAGCTGTGTTCACCTTTGAAGTCAAGTGAATTTCGAGTGTCAGAACAGCAGAAGCCAATGGGCAACCTCCCACCTCCCCGGCTTTTTCCATCACCACAGAAAAATGCTTTGGCCTTTGCTGTGCTGACCACAGCAGTTCTGTGCGGCTTAGCCCATGTTTGCCTCATTGAGTCAGGTCGCACGGTTCACTTGTAAGGAATTCTGTCCACACCTTAAAGAAATTGAGGAAGATGAGACTGGGAAGGGTCTGAGGTCCTGCCTCAGTGACTGCAGGAGGCGGTACTGGAAAGAAAGAGGACCAGAGGGAGAAGTGAGCTGTGCAGAGGAGCCCACCTTGTGAAAGATGCTCCTCAGAACAGTGCCCAGGTGCCTCCCTCCTTCCATTGCCATCCCCTGGGCAAAGGGGGACTGTTAGGGTACAAGTCCTCAGACCAGCCCTGAACCCAGAGGGGTTGCTGGGGTAGTCCACAGCCCTTGGTGTCGCCCACACTCTGTGGTGTCAGAAGGTGTTTGTGATCCTGCAGACTGATGCCCAAGGTGCAGCCCTCCAGTGACTCAGGACAGTTGATCCCAGGGATGATTTTCTCTCTCTTTTGGATGCAGTTTGCATTGAGGCTGCTCTGTGAACAAAGTGTTGGAGTGTCCGAGGCAGTGAGCCTGGGTTTGTTGAGGTCCAGGAGATGTCAAGGAGGAACTGCCATGGCTGCAGGCCACAGCCCTTGACGGACCAGCCAGCTTTGGTGCTGCCCAGACACCCCATTGGGACAGGATGGGATGGGACGCTGCAGGTGTGCTGTGGAGCAGCTGAAAGGGGAGTCTGCCTTAGAGGGGACACCCCATGGGATGCTGCTGCTCCCCCATAGCAGCTACTTCCCTTATACCACTGGCAACCCCTCTTGTCCCAAACCCCACAGACTGCTGGTTACCTTTGAATTTCCTCCCGTCTGTGCCATCTAGTGCCCAGTATAAGAACTGGGACTGACCCAGCCTCTCACCCACAGGGGAACGGCCGGGCTGCTCTGGAGAAGAGGCTCTCCTCTCCCTGGGCCAGGCACCAAGACCCAGGACAGGCAGGGCTGTGCTGGGAGGACCCCTGAGATGCCGCTCGGCCCGCGTGGGGGATCCCACGGAGCTGCAGGTAGGACCTGGGTGCGCAGGTGCGTCTGTGGGAGCGATGGAGCGGGGACGGCCGCTGTGCTCAGAGGCTGGAGGTGAGGCGGGTCACCTGGCACTGCCAGCGGCTCCCGGTAGGGAGGGAAAGGCTGGACCCTCTCTGCAGTCCCGCCTTGGCTTTGGGGGTGCCTGTTCCCGTGTTCTGGCTGGGGGCACGTGTTTTCGGGGCTGAAAGTACTGACCCCTGTCAGAAGGGAGCTCTCCCTGCTGGAGAGACTTCAGCGCTGGTCCACGGGGAGACACAGTCAGCTTTCCTGAGACCCTGAACCTCTTTGTTTTCCAGTGTGAGCAAAGGCGTTGGGGACAATCGTCGTGTTACCCCGTTTGTTAGGGAAGTTCCTCATCCTAAGTTATTTATTCCAAAACCTTCTGCAGCTGCAGCCGAGTTTGCCGGCTTTGATTCTTAGCTCCACCCCCGTTCTCCAGACTCTTTTCAGAGGAACACTTTTTTCCCCAGACCCAGTTTCACTTGCTAGCTCTAAATGAGAAGGGATGAATCAGGAGCTCACAAACTCCCGCTTCCCTCTTGCTGCCCTTTTTTCCCCACAGATCTATATATTTAATGGTTGTGAGAAGAGCTGCTGACTCCAATCCATCAGTACATACCTATCCTTCAGAGGGGTTATCGCAGCCAGAGTTACCCATTCAATATGTATGTCTCTGTATTGAACTTGATCTGCTCTTACTTGCCCTGTTTCACAGTTGTTTTTGAATCAGCCTTTTGAAATGGTCCTGATGGCCTTTGCTGCTTCCTCATTTTCTCTTCTCCCACGTCGGTACTGGCCCACAGGTGAATGTATTGTGATGCCTCTCGCACCCACAGGGCACCTGGCTCAGCTTTCTCCACAGAAAGTTTGGGCCATCAATTCTTTGCCTGTAACTTGGATGTGATGAGAAATGACTTGCTGCCTGCTTCCCAGAACTTCCTACCAGCGGTTTCAGGGAGTGAGCAGCACAGTGTTTAAGAGTATAAATACTTCTAAGTATTAAGTAACATCAAGCAACGTTCCTGCTGTCAGGTTCACATCCAGGACCCTGTGAGCTCAGCTCCTCTTTGCTCGTGAGCTTTGTCTGCAGGTTTGCTCGCTGTGGAGCTCTGCCTCTCCAGGGTGTGTGGCATAGGCTTCTGAAATTTAGATTTCCTGCCTCATATGTTTTTCTCTCGGTGCCTCGGTCGGCTTGACAGCTTAGGAATTGTCAGTAGCCTTCCCAATGGTAGCCTTAGCATCTGCAAGGTAACTGGCTGCAGTGCTGTCTCAGTGGGGTTGGAGCCAGCACACTCAGAGCTCTCCCCGGGCTCTATTGATCTTGGCGTGTTACTGCTTTTGAAGGGACTGATCTTTGAAACCAGGACTCCAGGAAGTCATTTAAGGGTCTGTTTGCATCCTGCTGAGCACTGAAACTGTGAGGGTTTCGATGGGAAGGAAACTTGTCTTGAAAGAGTTGCCGTGTTTATCTGCTTTCCCTAATTAGCTCTCCATCTTCCTGGAGGTGCCTTTCTCCAAAGCATCCCCTGGGCAGCTGGATGCCAGCGCTGGTATCTTTGGGTGAGCCCTCACTTGCCTGAAGCTCAATGGGTCCCAGCTGAGCTGGACAGAGCTTTGTTTCTGGGGCCTCAGGCTGGGGTAGGTGTTTTGCTGTGGTGCCCACGGCTTCTGCTGTTCTCCAGGGACTGAGGAGTGCAGAGGCAGGGCTGGTTCTCCAACAAGCTCCTGACTTTTCACACTCTGTAACCTCCTTTGCTGCTGTCTCACAGGGCCTTGAGACTGGGTCTCTAGGGCTTCATGTCCTTTGTCTCTATAATTCACAGAGTCGGTGAGCTGCCTGACACAGGCTGCCAGTGTTTGCGTGAGCTGAGTGCCAGTGACAGTCCTTCCCGCAGTTTGTCCTCAGAGCCCCTTTGCTGACAGGGAAGCCCCAGGTCTCTGTTTTATGCACAAGGAGATGGAGGCTCAGCCGGGCAGCAGGATTTATTGTAGTCGTTTAGCAGCAGGACCAGGACTAAACCCCTTCTCCCTCCCTCAGTGCCATAACCCCAAGGTTGTGTGTTTCCCTCCCAGCCCCTGCCATGGAGCCAATGTGGGTCTAAGCAGAGCGAGTTTGGTGCAGGATGCTGGTGTTGAATTGCTGCTCAACCTTCTATGGGTCATCTGTGATGGCCATGTGTGGGGACTACAGGAGGTGAGGCAGGGCTGAACTCATGGCACTGGCCAAGCCCGGCTCTGGCTGGTGATACTGGCTAGAGCGAGGCAGGGAAGTGGCTGTGTGGGGCTCCTGCCTCTCCAAATGTGCATCCCAGCTTTAATTGCAGCGACACCGCTGCCGGGGTGTAATTAGCAGTTGAGAAACTCTGTGATTTTAATAAGCGGCGAGCAGCGCAGTTTGTCTGTTCTGTAAGAGATGCTCTGCAAACAAAACCAGTCGTTACAAGCGTGGCCACGGAGCCGGTGGTGACGGTGCAGTGGGCACGTTACTGCCGTGTGCAGCGTGCCTGGCACTTGGCCTGCGCTGGCACGGGGGTCCCTGCTCTGGGCAGTCTTTGTGCTGGAGTTCCTGGGGGCCCAGCACATGAAAATGTCAGCACTTGGCTCAGTTGTGGGTCTTGTGAAAAGCTCTTCCCTGTCTCCCCAGCTCCCCTTTGATATGATGTTGTTCCTTGGTAAGGACGAATCTCCTGGCTGTTGTCCTCCCTGTTTCGCTCCCATCACCATTGTGTTTTGTGCCCTCACCAGCCCAAATTAGCTCGAGGCTGGTGGGATCTCTGTGGTGGTGGCCAGGGCGGTGTAGGGGG
The DNA here is from genome assembly GCA_013400115.1 of Rhinopomastus cyanomelas. Taxonomy (NCBI): domain Eukaryota; kingdom Metazoa; phylum Chordata; class Aves; order Bucerotiformes; family Rhinopomastidae; genus Rhinopomastus; species Rhinopomastus cyanomelas. The sequence continues at coordinate 579,283 of VXBP01001971.1, read as the reverse complement.
AGGCAGGAAGCCCTTTCAAGAGCAGCCAGCATTTCTGGTAGCCTCTGATCTGAAGAGCTGCACCAAGCCCTGGGCCTGCCTTTCTTTCCTGCTCCTTCCTGCTCTCTTAAGGGGAAAAAAAAGAAGAGTTAAAAAAAGCAACCAAGGAGTCTCTTTTATCTAGTCTTCTCCCTCTCACAGGCCTGCCCTGCCCTACCCTACCCTGTTGGCGATCAGAGGCGATTTCTGACCATAAGAGCTGTCGGGGGGACAGTGGAGTCCCCAGGTCTGTTTCCTGCAGGCCCCCATTACACACCAGCAGGTTGTCTCTCTTTCCCAGTGCTTCAAGGCAACTGTGCAGGGGACGAGGGGGCAGTCAGAGGCCCGATGGCTGTCAGAATGTGACTAGAACGTCCTCCCCATGACTGGAAGGCTGGAGTCAGGGATACACACCTGATGTCTGGGGGAGAGAGGAGAATGGGACTATCACCCCAGCCTGTGGGAAGCCCCTTTCCTCCTGATTCTGGTTTACCAGGGCGTGCTGGATTGTGTGCTGAGAGGCTTCATTTGTTGCTCCAAGAGCAGTGGCCAAGAAGTCGTGAGGTTTTCCAAGAAGCGTGGCTCTCCGAGGTGAGGTTTGGACTGGCTGCACACACTTATCTCCATAGAGCTGAGCTGCTGGCCACTGTTGGCTCGTGTCCAGGAGGAACTTCTGAGCCTCACATCCCTGAGTCCCACCGGTTCCTAGGCAGGACAGACGAGAGGTTGGTGGGTGTCTGTGTAGTGGACCTTGGCTCTTCCTGGGAGAAGCAAGTTCTCCTTTTGCTCTGATTAGACTTTAACAGCCATTAGTCACCAAACAACTTTCTGGAATAATCCATAGGTTTCCCATTAAGCAGCAAACACTTTGAACTTCTCCCCACTCCCTGGCTGCAGCTTGCTCTGCTGTCATTTTTCACCAGGAGACCGAGCTGCCTTCATGTTTTATTCATGTCCTGTTTACAGCAGAGGAGGCCATGAGAAACCGCGCGAACACCGCCATCCCCAGAGCTGCGGGTGCCGCACAGCCAGGTCTCTGCCAGCCTCTGCGCTGGTCACTTCCAGCTGCACCCAATTCACTCGGCGTGCCAGACCATGGCAGGGAAGAGGTGTTCTAGCTCACAACTGGCTTCAGGGAGTCTGGGGGAAAGATTCCCTAGCCCAGCTCCAAAGCCCTGGTGGAGTGTGTCTCTGAGGCAGGGCTGCAAACACTTTGCCTGTGCTGGCCTGTAGGGCTCGCTGGCCCGGATCACAGCGCAGGGCAACATTTTTTCTGCTGGTGATAGGAATTTGGCCATTGGGACAGGTTATGGGTTTGGGGGATCTTCCTGTAGGCATGGTGAGTAGAAGGCTGTTAGCTGGCAGCAGCTTTACAGCTTCCCTTGTGTCCCTTCATCTGTGACCGTGAGTATCAGCAAGGAAATAGGGGAAGACACCTCTTATAGAATCACAGAATCATTAGGGACTGGAAGAGACCTCGAAAGATCATCCAGTCCATTCCCCCTGACACAGCAGGATCACCTAGACCAAGTCACACAGGAACACATCCAGGTGGGTCTTAAACATCTCCAGAGAAGGAGACTCCACAACCCCCCCTGGGCAGCCCCTTTCAGTGTTCCANCACCATGACCCCTATATCTCTTTCTCCTACACTGCCCTCCAACAGGTCAGTCCCCAACCTATACTGGTACCTTGGGTTGTTCTTGCCCAGATGCCAGACTCTACACTTATACTTCATTGTTGTTATACTTCATTACATGTCTCCCTGCCCAGCTCTCCAGCCTGTCCAGATCTCGCTGAATGGCAGCACAGCCTGCTGGGGTGTTGGCGACACCACCCAGCTTTGTGTCATCAGCAAACTTGCTGACAGTGCACTCTGATCCTTCATCCAAGTTGTTAATGAATAGATTGAACAAGTTCTTCCCAGTGAGGGTGACAGAGCACTGGAGGGGGCTGCCCAGGGGGGTTGTGGAGTCTCCTTCTCTGGAGACATTTGAGACCCACCTGGATGTGTTCCTGTGCAACCACTGTGAAGGAGGGATTGGACTACATCATCTTTTGAGGTCCATTCTAGTCCCTGATGTCCTCTGGTTCTGTGAGATCTTTTCTTTGATGAGGAATACCAGAGCTGTTCCGTGCTGGTTGTTTCTGGTTTGATCCCGACAGTGGCAAGGTCAGGCCTAACCCAGAGCAGAAGAACAAGAGGGTTTTGTTCACTGAGATGATGTTTGTGTCATTTGAAGGGAAGTGATACTACAATGAGCGAAGCTGGCGTGAGGGAGAGGAGGCTGGTTTGTCAAAGATCTGAAAAAATCTCCTGTACAGCCTTCCTAGCAGGGAGAGGGGTACCTGCTGCAGATGTGGATGTGCCCTTGAGTCCCCAGACAGACCCATTCCTGAGGGCAACCTGATTTGGACTGTGGTTTGGGGTAAGGAACACTCCTTAGGCTGGCATGGTGCCCTGTGAAGAGGACAGGGGAGCTCTCTGCCCAAAAAAATCACTGGCAAGTAGGAAAAAGCAAGGCTGTTCTCCAGGCCAGTTCACTAGTCATTGCACAAGCAAGTCTGCTCACTGGAATGACCGGCAAGTTGTTCCCACTTCCCCCTTCCCCACCCAACCCTAAGAACTAGCCAAGGACGTTCCTGTCAGTGCGGGATTTCAGTTGTGTGAGCTGCTGGCATTGCTTTGGCTGCAGTTGCACCATCTTCATGCCTCTGCTGGTAGGTGCTGGAACTCTGTGGTTCCACTTTGTTCAAACTCGGGCTGGCTCCTGCCTTCTGCAGTTGCATCGGCTGAGCAAACACGTCCGTCTTCTGTTCGACCTGCGTCATGGGTTGGGTGCTGACCCCTGAGCGGGCAGCTGTGTGCTGTACGTAGGTGTGTTGGGCACCGGTGTGTTGTGTCTAGCTCTTTGCTCATCCTTGGGCAGGTGTTTGTTGTTTGTTTGCAGTTCCAGACACTCGTGTACACACCACGAGAAGGGGTACAGGGCTGGAAAGTTATGAGTTAAGTCCTGACCCCTTGGCTTGACCTGACAGCTTAGGGAATCCACCAGATTCCATAGAATCATAGAATCATTAGGGATTGGAAGGGACCTGGAATGATCATCTAGTCCAATCCCTCTGCNTTTTTGAACTGAGGGGCCCAGAACTGGACACAATACTCCAGTTGTCGTCTCACTGGGGCAGAGTAGAGGGGGAGAAACATGACAAACATGACCAGCGTGAGAACCAATGGATATTCCTTCTCCATGGCTCTTGGGAGGCCTGAGCTTTCTCATTTTTGCTCTGAGTCACGCTGCAAATCACTGCGATCTGCTGTTTTCCTCCTGCCTCGTGACCTGGTGAAAAGACCGTCCTCCTCCATCTTTTTCCTTGACATAATCCTCCAGATTATTAAATTTTTAAAAATTTATTTAATTTAATAACTTAATTATTTAATTTAATTTAATATATTTAAATTAAATTATTACATTTTCCCTGACAGCTTCTAACACTGCCTTCTTGCATTTTTATTCATTTTCCCCACCCTCCTGGGGCAGTCTCAGTACAATTTTACCCCCGTACCCGTTTTCTCTCATTTCCTTTCCGGTAGCCATCGTAACTACTGCCGTGTGCAGGGGGCCTTGTGTGGGGAAAGCCTTTCTCTGTTGGGATTTTGTCTGTCCTGCAGGCAGCTTTTCTAGCCACTCGCAGCGGGAGAAGGTGCAGAGAATTCTTTGTCAGGTTTCCTTGTGCCGCAGGACAGGTCTGATTTGCTGGCCACTCATCGAGTTTTTTTCTTCCCTGTTTATGACTTTCTTGTTCTTTGCTAATACAACTTCACAGTAACATTGTCCTCGCTTTTGCTGTGTTTTGAAGACCCTGGGAAATTGAAACTGGGACAACTTGGCATCTTCCTTACACGACTGTTCCAGAGATACTCGACCAAGGATTCATAAGCGCTGAACCGGTCGCACCTTGTCCTGTGGCAAGACATGGCTTCTGGTGGGCAATCAAGCCCTTCAGTGGGAGACAAACAAAACTGTAGTGAAGGAAGTGGAAAATTAATTGCGTTCCCTTTGGAGAGCACTGGTACATCCTTGAGAGATTTCCTCTCCATTTGCAGGCTACAAGACTTCCTCTGATGGAGAAGCAGAGGACGTGGCTCTCAAGAGCTTCCCAATGCAATGTCCAGGTCACTGCCTTTTATGGGATCATGTCCCTTCTCCGCAGGGCTGCCAGCCCCTATGGCCATGCAGCTGGGCAGTGCTCCAGCATCAGCTAACTCTGAAGAGCGTAGACATGAGCTTTTTCCCTAGCGGGGTGGCTACGGGGGCAACAGCGCTGTAATGCAGAGGGTGTCCTCGGTGCCAGGGCTTGTGCCATGGGCAGAACGACCAACTGGCAGAGTGTCGTTTGGAGCCTGAAGCAAGGGAAGGAAAAAACATCACCAGTACGGGCTCACTCCTGGGACTGCCCAACATCAAAGTATTGTCTCCATTCGGATCTGATCTTTCCCTGCTCCCCACCCTTTACGCTGTTCCCTTTACCGTGAGAAAGTGCGACACGGAAAGTGTCCGACCGCTGTGTTCCCAGCTTGCCCCATGCACCAGCAATTCTTCAGGGACGGGGAGGGGCAAGGGTGTTGTGCCTCTGCTGCTCAGACAGGACCTTGTGACATCACCTTCCTTTTCTGACCACTCCCATATATAAAGTCCTGGGGCCGCTCGGCTCGTTGTGGGCGCTCACGGGTTCCAAAGCCCTGCTTTGAGAGTCCTTGAGGAATCGGGGACCAGAGGGTAAGGCAGAAGTGCCTTCTTTTGGGACCACTAGCTGCAGGTGGGCTGCACCCAGGAGAACAGAGCCTTGGAAGCAGTGAGTAGACGGTGTGATTTGACCTTGTCATCACTGCAGTGGGGTGTGAGGTAGAGGGTTTGTTCCCTTCCCTTGAATGCAAACCTTTCCAGCTCTGCAATAGTCCTTCATGAACGGTGCCTTTGCTTCACAAGCCTTCGGGCTCGGGGTTGAAGAGTAACTGTCTCTCTTGAATAGGAAAAGTTTATGGCGATTGCTGGGTCTTGATCTACTGGGTTGACTTGGTTTAGTCTCATCTAATGAAGGCCAGGTCACAGGCAGCAGGGTCTCTGTCCAGGCAAGCTGAGCAGCTGCTGCTTCACCCCTTGTGGGATCTGCCTTACATTGGTTTGATAGGATCTGCGGGACTTGAACTGGCAGTTTCAAGAGGAACTTGATTTTCTGACAGAGGCTGAGATCAGAGAAAGTTGCTGGGACGTGAGTGAGCTGGGTTCTCAGTCAGGTCACTCAGCGTGGAGGTTGTGGACTGTCCTCCTCTGGAGATGTTTAAAACCCACCTGGACAAGTTCCCATGCGACTTGGTCTAGGTGATCCTGCTGTGGCAGGGGGATTGGACCGGATGATCTTTCAAGGTCCCTTTCAATCCCTAATGTTCTGTGATTCTGTGATACTGGTCTTGATCTGAGCTGGGTTGAAAAGGTCTATGGAAAGGTTGGTATGTAGGGGAATACCAGTGAGTCACAAGTGGACCCTGGTTTTGCAGTTAGTGTGAGTGATAGCACGCTGATAAGAGAAGTGCTGCCTTAGCAATCTGCTTAGAGGGAAGGCTCTCAGAACTACCAGAAAGCTCGGAGCTGTACGAGCGCCGGAAGGCACATTTCATGGGATCCTAAAGATGAGAAATGTTTGTCAGTGTTGTCACAGAATCACAGAACATTAGGGATTGGAAGGGACCTCGAAAGATCATCCGGTCCAATCCCCCTACTAGAGCAGGATCTCCTAGACCAAGTCTTTTTGTTGGCAAATAGCCTTTTGCAGAGAACACTTGGCCTGAAGAGCAGGCTGCAATCCACCTACCTCTTCTTTCCACATCGTTCTGTGCTTCTAACTGGTAACTTGGAAATGCAGACCCTGTTGGGATGGGGAGGGCAGCGGAGTTGTCGTAGATTTCTTGCCTTGCAGCAAGGGAAAGGACTGAAGGTTGATGCAGAGCCAGAAAAGCCACAGGGACGATGGGGTCGTGCTGGAGGTGCCTTCCAGAAGCAGGCTGGAAGGGCAGCGCAGTGGGAGGGAACAGGTGTGAAGCAGAGAGAGCTCCCAGCAGTCACAGGATTGGTCACGTATGGGGACACCGGCCTGTGAAGCAGAAAGAAATGCCCTGGGATAAAGTAATAGAGACACGTGTAGTTCTTTGTGAATAAATTCCTATTGCAAGGAGCTATTAGGAACAATTGGTTTTGTGTGAGAGAGAACAGTTTCTGCCCAGGGAAATGAAAGCTTAGGTGTCTGAAGGACCCAAACAGCACCCAGGAGACTGTGTGCTCATTTCCAGAGCAACGTCCTTCTCCTGCGCGTGTTTGGAAAACAAAGAGCTGCTCTTGCTCTTGGCGGTTCCCTGTGCTTCCACCTCACGCCAATTGCTGAGGCTGCATCCACTGGCTCTGGTTACCTCTCTCCTGGAAAGGGTACAATGTTCCCCACTGAAAGTCCACTCAGTCCCCCCTGGCTGTTTTGTTTGTGCCTTGGTGCCACATCAAAGGTGGGCAGTCTGGGCCAGGACCAGGGCTCTTCTCTCACATCCAGCACAAGGTCCTGCTCCTGGGATGCATTTTCTAATCCAGCTGTCCACAGCAAGCAGGAGTCACACCGTAGCTACTCCAGGAGAGGCAAAGTTCATGACGTTTAAGACACTCTTCTGTCTGTAGAGTCTTGGTTTAGCAAAAGCAGGTGAGTTTAAGCAGGGAGCGACCATTTTTTTTGGCATCTTTTCAGTTGGGAACTGAGCTGTCTTCCAAGGAGGAAACCTCTCCAGTGAATGCAGTCTCAGTTTTGCTCATTGTTGTAAACTCCAGGTTTTCTGATTTATTTATTTGTCCTGTCCAGATGCTCTCTAGTCTATAAAACAAACAGTTGTCTGCTCTGGTGGTAACGTTAAATAAACCTTTCTGCCAACTGTCAGGCAAGTCCAAACTTCATCTGTCATATGAGAGCTTTAATGTGCGCGTGGAGGACAGCTTTGAGTGCTGCGGTCGGGCTGAACTGAAGGAAGGCTGAGTCGTAGCAGCTCTGAGAGTGGGCACTGTTTGCTTCTTCCCCTTTAGTTCCTCCTTTCCTACTCCCTGAAATAGTTTGGGTCTCCTATCTCCCCCTTATTTCCTTCTTCCACTGTTTTACTTTCCACCAGTTCAGGTTTTCTTCTTTCTCCCCTGTTATTCCTTCTTCTTCTCCTCTGTCTTCCTCCAGCAGCCTCCTTCTCTCTTATTCGAGGACAGTGATGCTGAGGGGAAGCTGCTGGACTGTGCTGCTGGCTGGAAGGGCTGTTAGCTGCAAGAGCACAGTCCCTGTGGTCACCTGGCAGAAAGGTTTCGCAGAGGTGAAAGGGCTTCGTAAAGTTGGTAAATGAATGGCAGAGATTGATGTAGGGTTTGGAGCTTGACGCAGAATTGATGAGTAAAGACTGAGATCTAGGTAGCAGAGAGATAATGAACTGATGAGGAGTGGTGTAAAATGAGAGACTTTGAACCGAGGACAGCCACCCTTTTCGGGAGGGGAGGAGAGGAAGGTTTATAGTCATTGTCAGGTAGGGCTTGAGATAAGGGCTCCATGTCACTGTGGCTGCGGTGGCTTTGGCAAAACAAGTTGTTACAGAAAGCCACTTAGGCAGACGACAGAAAGCAGCGTTAGCATCCTTTATCCTCACAACCACGGGCACGCTCTTCCAGAACAACGCGGTTATGAGCCCTCACTCCTTTCAGACTTGCGTCCGACTTATGTGGCAGCACAAGGTGACACAAGATGCAGAATTATCCCTTCAGGGAAAGCTCGGGAAACAGCTTTTTGTGCTGACCCTCCTCCTCAGCTGAGCTAGAGCATCTGCATGTCAGCCGCTGTACCCAGCACAACCACTCTGAGTGTCTTATCCCACCCTCTAATCTTCATCCCCTTTAGGTTTCTCTCTCTTGTACATCCTGAATATCATTAGGGTTATAGTACCTTTACAAGCTACAGAATCCCCTGGATCATTAAAAATGTATTCACATGCCAGCGGCAGGAATCCTTGATGTCAGAGCAGTGCAGTTTCAAAGGGCGTTAGCAAAACTTTCCCCCTTTAAACAGATCCCAGTGGATTTTGTCAAAGGTAAACTGCTGCTCCTTCTGCGCAGTGACAGCAACACCTCCCGACCACCAAGGAGCCTGGGCAGCTGTTGCACCGCAGCAGTCCCCCAGTAACAGTGCCACAGCCACCTGCGCAGGTAGAGGAGTGTAACTGGAACCAGAACGTGCGACTGGCAAGAAAATTATAGAATCATGGATTCATTAGGGATTGGAAGGGACCTCGAAGGGTCATACAGTCCAATCCCCCTGACACAGCAGGATCACCTAGATCAAGTCGCACAGGAACACATCCAGGCAGGTTTTAAACATCTCCAGAGAAGGAGACTCCACAACCCCCCTGGGCAGCCCCTTCCAGTGTTCCGTCACTCTCACTGGGAAGAAGATGAAGCCTGGCTCCATCCTCCTGACATCCACCCTTCACATATTTATAGACATTAATGAGGTCACCCCTCAGTCTCCTCTTCTCCAAGCTACAGAGATCCAGCTCCCTCAGCCTCTCCTCATAAGGGAGGTGCTCCACCTCCTTCATCATCCTGGCTGCCCTACGCTGGACTCCCTCCAGCAGCTCCACATCCCTCTAAATGTTCCTAAACCTCCTCATTTACCAGTCATCTTTCATTTCCCCTACCTTTGCCCTGAGGAGAAGCGTGCACATGTGGCTGATAACGGGAAACCAGACGTTACATAATCAGAACATGTGGGTTTAGAGTGTTCCTCCTCATGTGGCAGGTGCGTCACAGTGGAAGGGAAGGAACTTGCTGAAGGGCAAGGACGAGGTGCCTTGGCTGTGGGCTGTGGGCTGTGGGCTGTGTAAACTAGGATTGAAGTGGGAAGAGGATGGTACTCAAGCCTCTTGGGAGGCAGTAGTGGATGGTG
>VXBP01001971.1:388657-569710 GCA_013400115.1 Rhinopomastus cyanomelas | reverse complement strand
GGTTCCTGTGTGACTTGGTTTAGGTGATCCTGCTGTTGCAGGCGGATTGGACTAGATAATCTTCCGAGGTCCCTTCCAATCCGTAATGATTCTATGATTCTATAAACATATGCTTATTGAGTTTCTGCTCTGAAAGCCAATTGCTGTGTCCCTGCTGTAGACAACTCCTTCGGTTCCTAAAGTACCTATTTTCCCTTGAGAGTCTCCCCGAGTCAGTTGTTTTCCAGGAGTTTTTCAGCAGCCATCTCCTTTTTGTGTCAGTGTTTCTTATGTGGTGCTTAACTTACATTAGGAACCTGCTGCTGGTACAGCTACTGCGTAACTTCCACCACTTGCTCTTGTGGAAAGGTGTAGCAAGGAGTCAGCATCACGGAACATTAGGGATGGGAAGGGACCTCGATCACCTAGTCCAGTCCCTCTGCCACAGCAAGATCACCCAGACCAAGTCACACAGGAACACATCCAGGCGGGTTTTAAATGTTTCCAGAGAAGGAGACTCCACACCCACCCTGGGCAGCCCCTTCCAGAGTTCTGTCACCCTCACTGGGAAGAAGTTCCTTCTCATATTGATGTGGAATCTCTTGTGTTCCAGCTCACACCCATTGCCCCTTTAGATGGCACTGAACAGAGCCTAGCTCACCTGTCAGACCCAGAGGCACGCATTTCAGCTTTCATAACTTCATCTGACCCCAGCCTCATCTCTACTTGTGTGTAAGTGAAAGAGTAACTTGCTGAAGAGCATCCAAGTCGTTCCAGCTCAGTGCTGGTGAGAACATGCCAGAGACGAGCCTGCACTGCCCTTGAAGAAGGGCAGAGGGATTCCTGCATGTGGGTGGCTCACTGTTACTAAACCTACTCTTTGCTTCTGCTGTTGAAAACAACAGCTGGTAATTGGGGTGTAGAAGAGGTGTTTCTTACAGCCAGCAGCCTTTCTGCACCCGTGAGACCCGTGTGGTGGCAGGGGACGCTCTTCTGATGCAGCCCTGCTTCAGGGACGTAGTTTTACAGTGCTGAAGTCGATACGAAGCGCAAAAGCCAGCACCGTCACACCTCCGAGGTCGCTGAAGTAAGGAAAAGGTTCAGCTCAGCAGAGTGTGTCTAGAATCCCTCTGTGAAAAATGAATCCTTTAACAGACTGACAGGTGGTGAGTTGGTTCAGGGCAGGGAGCCAGCGCCTTTGCACACTGGCTGCTCTGTCAGAGGACGGCCGTTCTGGACAGCTCCAGTCACAATCGTGTCTGTGGAGCTTCATGGGTCTCACATCAATAAATCAGACTGAGCGAGTGCAGCGAGCTCTGCTAACAGAGTATCCTGGACGTGCTCTGCAGACTGGCCAGCAGGAATGGCAGACACATCGAATCCTCTGAGCCTGAGGAGTAGGTTCTGCGCCAGCTTCTGCTTTCCAGAAATCTTTTGAACTCTCTTGGACAACAGCACGTAACTGAGGGGACCTGTCCTCCTGGTGCAATGTCTTCAAGAGGGATGCTTGCAAGTCCTCTGTGAAGGATGTAGCCAGGCTCTTCTCAATGTCATCTAGTGATAGGATGAGGGGCAGTGGGTGTGAGCTGGAACATAGCAGGTTCCACATAAATATGAGAAGGAACATCTTCCCAGTGAGAGTGACAGAGCACTGGAAGGGGCTGTCCAGGGAGGTTGTGAAGTCTCCTTCTCTGGAGACGTTTAAAACCCACCTGGATGTGCTCCTGTGTGACTTGGTCTGGGTGATTCTGCTGTGGCAGGGGGATTGGACTAGATGATCTTTCGAGGTCTCTTCCAATCCCTAATGATTCCATGATTCTATGCTAAATCGCATCCAGCTCTCTCGCAGCCGGAACACTTGCGTTTTATGATACTGATTTAACCAAATGTAAATGTTAAACAGATCCCTGTGCTGTTATCACGGGGGAGATGTATTTTTAAGCAGAGGAAGTCTGGCTCATGTTCTCAAAACCTTTCTCTCTTGGAGCTAGGCCAAACTAGTCAGTGGAGTCAGTGGAGTATAGATACAGTCCTTTTTGCGCTCAGATCCCGCGTACCAAAGGTTGGAGTGGGGCAGAGGGGCTGAACCGGTTTGGAACAGAGACATTAACCACTTGACTGATTCTGGTGGGTCAGAAGGTGATAGCATCTGGCAGTACTGTCTGGCATCCAGGCGGGATCTGCTTTATCCTGCCTTTGCAGGGCAGCCTTCTGGCTACAGATCAGCCTCAGGACATGTGGGCTCGAGTGCTCGCTGTGCCTGACTTTCAGACGAGCTGTGACTTGCCGGGGCTCCGTTCTGGCTGTGCCCTCAGCTCTGCTGTTTAAAGGAGGGTCTGAGGTTTCTAGCAAGCCATGGAGAGCAGTGGTGGCCCAACATTCAGTGGCCGAGTCCTTAGAGTCCAGAGATGGTTCCTGCCACTCAGTACTGTGAGGCTGGGGTTTGTGTTCAACAGCAGGCGAGCTGCAGTCTTTGAGCTGCCACCGTGCTTCTCGGCTTGGCAGAGGGAGACGTGTAGGGTTGTTGCTTAAACCCTCAGTGAGGTTTAGTGATGGAGAGCAGGTTCCCTCACCCCTACCTTCCAGCTCAGCCATCCCTCCTGCCAGAGGGTGCTGCTATGGGAGCCAGGGTGGCTTCTCCTTGGAGCTGGAGTTTTAGTCCAATGACTGTTCAAGGTAGCATGCAGCTGTGATTGCTGGAGAGCAGCTGGGTGAGCTGCTCAGGTGTCCTTGCATTGCAGGCAGCTGCTCACACTCACCAGAGAGCTTGTTCCCACCAAACGTGGTCACAGCTGAGTCTGTCCGGGTGCCAGAGTTAGAGCAAACACACTTAAACCCCAGAATCTTGCTGAAGCACAAGTACAGCCCTTGGTTAGGCAGGAGAGGTGTGAGGGTGCACAACCACATGAGCATGGGAGCACTTCTACTTGATGACCACATATTTGCTCAGCTGCTCCACCAGAACGGAAGAGCTGGTGACATGGGAAAGTCCACAGTTGCACCACTGTCCTGTTGTTGAGGCATTTCACCCATTGTTAATCGGAGGCTGACAACCACCTAGTAACTGAATCAGAGAACGTAGGATGGTTCTGCTGCTGACCCTCAGCCCCTGAGCACTCCGGAACTTTTGAAAGGCAAGAGTCCTTGCCTCTTCACCCAGGCAATGATTACTCCTGCCTTCCTCTGGAGCCGTGAATGCAGCCATCACGAGTGTCGGTGGGTTAACCTCCACCAGCAGCGCAGGACAAACACCAAACCGCGTGGTATGTGCCACAGGGCTAGTAAGGAGAGGTAAGTGGTTCCTGTCAGAAGGCTGCGCCTGCCGCTTGTGAAAGCGTCGTCAGTGAACATCCGTGCATGAAGGTCTGTGTGAAACGACGGGCCGGAGTTGCACCTCCTCTCAGGAGGTAAGGGGCAGTAAAGACGTGCCTTCAGTAAGCCGTTCCCCTCGGTCTGGACGTGCTGCGGGGGATCTGGCTTCTTGTCGAATACCGATGCGAGCTCACCAGAAGAGAATGACAGGACCTGATCCACCAGTCTGAATAAGCACAGGTCTAATAAACAACTCCTAGGTTAACAGCTGAGGAGCATCTGGAAACATCTTTTGCAGCAGCTGGGAGGGTGGGACAGTTTTCACGAAGGATTTTTACCTACAAGTGTAGCGGTGATGTTCTGGATGATTTTATGCAGCTTCATTTTCATAGTTCGCATTTTTGAGATGGGGTTGCTCAGTCTGGATTTTTTTTGGGGGGATCCTCAGCCAGAAAGCTGACACGTGAAATAGGAGGGTTCTCTGTGTTTATTCCACCTTTGTGCCTTGTTTCACTCCATGGTTTATGCTGAAATGCCTCACAGTGAGAAATACTAGGCTTGGTGTTAGCATTTCTGCACAGAACCGTGGAAGTTGTTTTCAAGAAAAAGGTGCTTCAAGAGGAAGTCATGGTCCCTTTCTCAGCCAGCTTGGAGTTTATATAGGAAACAGCTAACAGCTTTTAACCTCCTTCTGAGGGGAATGAGGCAGCAAGTCATGCAGGGCACAGGCTCGCTGGGCAGGAACTAACGTGGAGGCACCAGCCCAGAGAAAGGCTTTGACTGAGCTCAGTGGGGTTATTGTGCTTCTCCAGGGAGTGCTCTGTCTCCCTGCTCCGGGTAGGACCAGTGCCTACCTCTGAATCTGGAAGCTTCTTCATGGCTTGGCTGAACTCTGCTTTAGTTCTCTTACCATTGCAGGTGAAGACTGCATGAGTTTTCAAATTCAATGTCTCATGATGGATAAGTACAAGATCTTCATTAAGTTCCAGATGAACACCAGAACAACATCTCCCTGATGAGGAAAGGCTGAGGGACCTGGGTCTCTTCAGCTTAGAAAGAAAGAGGCTGAGGGGTGACCTCAGTAATATTTATATGTGAAGGGTGGGTGTCAGGAGGATGGAGCTAGGCTCTGCTCAGTGTTATCTAATGATAGGACGAGGGGCACTAAGTGTGAGCTGGAACATAGGAGGTTCCATGTAGATATCAGAAGGAACTTCTTCCCAGTGAGGGTGATGGAGCACTGGAACAGGCTGCCCAGGAGGGTTATGGAGTCTCCTTCACTGGAGACGTTTAATACCCGCCTGGCCATGTTCCTGTGCAACATGTAGGTGATCCTGCTCTGGCGGGATGATCTTCTGAGGTCCCTCCCAGTCCCTAATGTTCTGTGATTCTGTGCTATCTCCTGCCTCGCTGTGCTACCTGGAATTGACGGCACTTGCAGCATCTGCTTGTTCTGAGTTCCATATGCTTCAGGGTCGCAGTTTTCTACGGAAATCCGTGTGACACTTGAATTGTGAAAGATCTCATTAGGCACAGAGATGATTGTTAATAACTTGCTTGGATTCTCTAGGCTTCGTGTGAACAAGGCAGAAACAGTTAAGGAACAGCACCTGCTCCCAACCAGGAAGATCAGTGCCTGATAGGAGATCTTCGCTGCCTGCATGATTGATAGCAGAACCAGAACCAGAGCCCTGAGCAGAGGAACCCCTGTGGCTGTTAGTGAGGGTCAAAAGCCTGAGGGGGGAAAGACATTTAGCACGTAAACCTGTAGATCAGGATCTCCGATGGTCACGTCTTGCTGCAGTAACGGCAGGGCGGGGCTGCAGGGGGAGGCTCGAACAGGGCCAGCCTTCTGTGTGAGTCTAGGATGGGAGGAACAGGGAAGCAAACTCTTTTATTTTGGGACTGTTGTCACAAGGAGGGTGCTCAGCAAGTTTGTGTCTCTCCTAACAAGGCCACGGAGGAACAAGTAGGAGCAATTTGCTAACAAAGTCCCAAGGTTTCCTGCCATTTTGGCCAGCACCCAAATTAGTGGTGTCAGTGGGTAGAAATAGTGCGTCTGAGCCGTTCCAGTTCAGCCTCCCAGTACAGGTATGTGCAGCCTGCAGCAGCTCATGCACCACTACTGTGGAGCCATTTGAGGGGAGGTGCAGGTTCCGCTGGAGAGCTCTAACCCCGTAAGCAGGTTTGATGTGAAGGCTGTGTGTGCAGCCTTTACATAATCATCGTTGCGTAAGGGGCTTGTGCCCTGACCTTTGGGTGACTGTGGCCCATCCTAGCCTGCCAGAAACTAGGAGCTGTAGGTTGTGTAACAAAGGAGTGGAGTGATGAGAAATGGACAGCCTGAGCTTTGGGTTTGGTGGGTCAGAAGGTACAGAATCATGGACCCATAGAATGTTAGGGGTTGGAAGAGACCTCGACAGATCATCTAGTCCAACCACCCTGCCAAAGCAAGATCGCCTGGGACAGGCCACACAGAGCTGCATCCAGGGGGTTTGAAAGTCTCCGGAGAAGGATCCTCCACAGCCTCTCCGGGCAGCCTGTGCTGCTCCTCTGTCACTCCCACAGTAAAGAAATTTCTCCTTATGCTGAGGTGTTCCAGCTTATGCCCATTAGTCCTCATCCTATTACCACTGGCTCTGGCCTCTTGACAGCTACCCCTTAGATGCTTACAGATGCCCTTCTCAGCCTTCTCTTCACAAGACTAAACAGCCCCAGTTCTCTCAGCCTTTCTTCACAGGAGAGACGTTCAAGTGCCTTAATCATCCTTGTTTCTCATTTGACTCTCTCCAGTAGATCCGTCTTTCTTCAGCTGGGGAGCCAAACCTGGGCACAGAATTCCAGGTATGGTCTCACCAGGGCAGAGTAGAGGGGGAAGAGAGCCTCCCTAGCCCTAGACAATAACGTACCCTAGAGGGCATAACAACCAGTTGTAGTGGGAAAGGGGCACAGACCCAGCTTATCTGGCTGGGGTCATGCGAAATCTTACAGAACTGCTGAAAGCCACGTGCAAGCAAAGTACAAAACGGACACCCCACAACAGCAAAAAAACTCTCACCAACTTTTCTTCTTTGGAAGTGGAAGGAAGCACCAGAACTGCCCATGGATAGTCCCTGTGTACTTTCTGTAATGGTTTTCACAGAGTCACAGAACATTAGGGTTGGGAAGGGACCTCAGCAGATCATCCAGTCCAATCCCCCTGCCACAGCAGGATCACCTAGACCAAGTTGCACAGGAACACATCCAGGCGGGAACATCTCCAGAAAAGGAGACTCCACAAGCCCCCTGGGCAGCCCCTTCCAGGGCTCTGTCATCCTCACTGGGAAGAAGTTCCTTCTGATATTTACAAGGAACCTCCTATGCTCCAGCTAACAATCATTGCCCCTTGTCCTATCATTAGATGACACTAAGCAGAGCCTGGCTCCATCCTCCTGACACCCACCCTTCACATATTTATAGACATTAATGAGGTCACCCCCAGTCTCCTCTTCTCCACGCTCAAGAGACCCAGCTCCCTCAGCCTTTCATCATTTACTGCCTTCATCATCTCTGTGGCTCTGCACTGGACTTTCTCCAGCAGTTCTTTGTCCTTCTGGAACTGAGGGGCCCAGAAGTGGACACAAGATTCCAGATGTGGTCTCACCAGGGCAGAGTACAGGGGGAGGAAAACCTCTGTCAATCTGCTAACCACCCCCCCTTGTGATCCACCCTAGGATGCTACTGGCCCTCTTGGCCACAAGGGCACATTGCTGGCTCATGGTCATCCTGCTGGCCACCAGTTTTTCCTAGTGTTCTCCAGCATAGGCTCTCTTGGAGCAGATAACCCAGGCCAGTCAGCTGCTCGGAGAAAAATACCCTTGAATATTCTTGCAGAGGCTAGCAGAAGTTGTCCTTGATCGATTTCGTGTGCCTGGCCCTGAAGCCTGATGCCGTCCCAAGCGGCTGCCTCACAGCCCCGGTGCACTTCAGGGAGGGCTCTGCCTGCGTGAGCGGTTGTAGGCACCTCACCGGGTTGTCACACAACACTGGATCAGTAATGGGACTTCTGGCTTCTGCTGGCCACCTGGTCCTGCTCTTTCTAGGCTTCTGTTGGCTCCTGCTCCTTGGACCAGTGGCAGTCCTGTGGCTGTTTGCTTTACATACAGTCTCACTCAGAGGTCACTGATGGTTCCAGCAGAGTGTGAAAACATGGTGTCAGCTGTCTGTTATTAATCAATGAAACACGGTAGCGATCTTGATTTGGGTTAGACTGAGTTTTGTCAGAAGAGCACAGCCAGTGGCCCTTGACAAGCTCCAGGATTTGGGTCCCGGACCAGGAGTGGGACTACAAAGAACACTTAGGGGTGGCTGCTGAGCTAAGGAGGAGGCTGTTGGGTCAAAGTTTGTGGTTAAAGTATTGGGTGTTGTCAGGAGATGCTTCCTTCAGTCCTTCATCCAAGGACAAGGTAGTGCCTGGCCTTACCTGGACTCCTTTGTCATCACCTGGTACCTCAGTGTTTTCTCTCCCTGGCCTTCTGGCTGGCACACTCCCTTCATTGTCCTCTTTCAGTTCTGCTGACCCCTTCCTTGACCATGGCAGGTTTGCCATCCCGACAGCATGCCCCAGCCCTCCTGGCAGAGATGTCAGACCCTGCATTCCCTAGCTGGTTGCACTGGGGTGGTTTCAGTTCCAGGGCAGGGTTGTGTTGGAATAAGGCTGCAGGTGTTGTGACGCACCTGAACGCAGCTCAGTGGCCTTGCTTGTGCAAGGCTAACTCTGCTAACTGCTGGTCATCTCGTTCGACCCGCCCCCCTCCCCACCCCTTAATATCGGACCGTGGCCAGGACTGGTTGTTGGACTTTTGTAACAGTGAGAAATAAGCATTTTGCTTTTCATGGGTTTACAGCCCCTCTTTTCTGGAGATCTACAGCTGCTGCCAAGCAGGTAGCCAGGGGCTATTTGAGCTTCCAAACAGGTGGGCTGCTCGGCAGATTATCTGGTGGCTGGCAGCTGCTGCTTGTAGGAGGGACTTGAAAGCCCATTGATGTGAAAGCCCAGCTGTTCCTGCAGTGGGTGTACTCTGGGCACAGGGAAAGGTCCATACAAGTGCATTAGAGTGAGGGTGTCTGTAGGCTCCTGATCCATCTCCCCGCTGCTGTACAGCCAAGGAAATGCCTGCTTGGCTGCCTGCTGTAGGGCAGAGCAGGGGCTGTGCAGGGGAGGCTCCCCTCTGGGGTCAGGCTAGGGAAAGGATAAGGAGCTCGTGGGAGCTGAGTCAGTGGTTAAGGTGGAGAGGATTATCCTCAGCTGAGTTTGCTCTCTGTGCTGTGGAAGAGGAGACAGCAGCAGACCTTTAGCTGGTGTACCTGCTTCTTGGTCAGCAGGGTCAGAGTGAGAGGGTGCAGAGGAGCACTTTTACTAAGAACTTCGACTTTTTCTGGTCCCACTTGGGTCCTGGAGGGCAACATGGTACCACAGTGCAGCACAGCAGCAGTGCCCAGCAATGAGTGTCTCTTCTTCAGGGCAGTCTGAGTGCTTGTTCCTGCCCTCAGAGGTGCTTGGTTTTTTTACTGCTGCTCCAGGGGCTGGGGGCAGGAGCTGTGCCGGAGGCAGATGAAGAGAGTTGGAGGCTCCTTTTCAAGGTCTGGGCACTCATGGGGCACTGGGCATTCAGCACAGAGCTCGTATGGGTCTGAGAGATGCTCCTGAGCTTCATCCTGAGAGAAGGTGAAAGGTAAAAGAAAGGTACTCTCCGAGGCTTTCCCTTTTCCTCTCCTTCACTCAGAACAACTTGCCTGACAAGTAAATCCTCAGAGGACCCCAGCAGGGGGACAAGCACAGCCCAGCCAGGAGCCCCAGGGGTTAACACACCAGCCCTGGGGCTGGAGTCACTCCAGGCTTGCAGCACAGCCCAGCATAGAGCAGCCTTTGGATGAAACACAGTACCTTCTGCCACGCTGGAGAGCAGATAAAAGATCCCATGGCATGTCTTGTGAAGCCCAGAGGAGACTGCCAGTGCTGAAGCCAGACTCTCTCTGCCAGCAAAACCGCATTTAAAATGTGGAGCCGTGGGTGAGCAATTGTTGGGGACATAATGGCCTCTCTGTTTCCTGGCACAGTCGTTGCTCTGCAAACATGCCACTGGTCTCTTTTAAAGTGGTTGAGCGTAACTCAAGTTCTAGAGCCTGGAAAGATGTTTCATCTGTTTGCCTTGTGCTGTTTTGGGTTGATGTCCGCTCACACAACAGCACTAACAGCAGATTCACACCCTGGTGTGAGCTGCTTTGCTTGGAGGTGGACGTCATTCCATTCGTGCTCAGGCTGAGAGTCGCAGGTACAGGGCTTGGAGAGCCAGTGTATTTCTTGGTCTAGGTAACAGGAGTGGGGGGGGAGGTTCAGCTGGCTTATCTCTTCCTCCTGAGGAAGGCTTTGGTTTGGCTGGCCTGGTCTCTTTCCTCTGGGTAGCCCAGTGCTGGGACACTCAGCGCTCCCTTACCCCACTGCTGCCATTGCCAGGTGCCGAGTGCTGCTGTGACTACTGGAGCTTGCCCTCCTTTGGGCTGTTGAACATGCACAGAGGGTGGGTTTGATGGATCAACTCTTTACCTTCAATGCCACGGACTGGCTCGACTCTGAGGGTGGTAGATGCTTTGGCAAGTTAAAGGGCCTCTTGGCTCTTGTACAAATGCAGTAGTCACAGTGAAAACCCAGAGCTGCACCGCACAGGGGGGATTTGGCCCCTGAACGTAAAATGATGACTTCAGCTCTTGGAGTTGCTAGGAGGGTTGTTCTGCACAGAGGTGGCAGGGGCACAGAGAAGTGGTGCTGGCAATGCCCACAGAACATGTCCTGATGTGAGTCTGAGCAGGTACTGGTGAGACCACTCTCTGAGAGGTTCAGGGCAGGAGGCAGCTTCACTTACCACAGCTCAGGACTCACGAAAACCTGCTAAAAAGGCAGGGCTGCAAGACGGGGAGGTCATATGCAGAGCCTCACCTTGTGGCTCTAAGGTCGGGAGGAAGAGGGCAGCACAGGTGGCTGCTCACCCAGCAAAGCCTCCCATGTGCGCCAGAAGCAGCAAGGCTGAGGGTGTTATCTCTCCCCACAGGAAGATGAAGAGGCGCTGCGTGGTGGCTGGGGTCCTCACTGTAGCCCTGCTGGGGCTCATCCTGTTCCTGGGACTCTTCTTTGGGCTGCGCTCTGACTCAGAGGACAAACACATATACAAGAGGGCGGCTGTGGCTACCGATGCGGGACAGTGCTCCATAATTGGAAGGTACCGGCTAACTGTGCTGCGACTCTCACTAGCTCTGAGAGCTTCTGTGCAGGGTAAAACCTGCCCAGGTGTTCCCTAGGTGCAGGCCTGGCCATTGCCCAGCACGGATCATCTCTCATCTCCCTCCAGAAGGAGGAGGCCGTGATGAAGTCCAGGCTTTCACCACGCCTGACCGAGTTTGTGCTCCGGACACCGCAGCAGGTGGAGGGTCCCTAGGTGCATGAGCAATGGGAACAAGAAATGCTCTTCAAGCCCCTTTTAAAAACAGTTTGTTAAGCTGTGCTCCAGTTCCAGACACACATGCTGCAGGTTTTGAGGCTCGTTGGTGTTGTCATGTCTTGTGGTCGATGAATGTGTCTGGGATGCCTGTCCCCACAAGCACTTTGACACAGCTTGGTGTTTTCAAGCTAGTTTGGACGTGTCCCTAGTGAGGGCTGACCTGGTCTGCACCTAAAGCATGAGGATAGAATCACAGAATCACGGGGCTGGAAGGAACCTCCAGAGGGCATCTTGTCCAACCACCCCTGCAACAAGCAGGGCCATCACTCACCAGATGAGACTGCCCAGAGCCCCAACCAGCCTGACCTTGAATGGCTTCAGCGATGGGGCCTCTACCACATCTCTAGGCAGCCTGTTCCAGGGATCCCCCACCCTCAGCTGAAGAATGTTTTCCTCATATCCAGCCTCAATCTGCCCTTTTCCAGCTTCAAACCATGACCACTCACCCTGTCGCTCCCTGCCCTTGTAAACAGCTCTTCCCCAGCCCTCTGGCTGCCCCTTTCAGGGACTGGAAGGTTGCTCTAAGGTCCCTCTGGAGCCTACTCCTCCTCAGGCTGAACAACCCCAACTCCCTCAGCCTGCCCTTGTAACAGAGGAGCTCCAGCCCTCTGATCTGTTCTGTAAGATGACAATGTCAAGACTTCCCATGGAACTCACAGGACATTTCAGAACTGTCCTAGCTCCTCTGGTGAGACGAATCCACTGCTCACAGGTAGCTGGGGCACTGTAATATGTCACCACCTGCTGCCTTCTCTTCTGCTGCACAGGGACATCCTTCAGCAAGGTGGATCAGCGGTGGATTCTGCAATTGCCGCTCTGCTTTGTGTGGGGCTCATGAACGCTCACAGCATGGGCATTGGAGGAGGCCTCTTCTTTACCATCTACAGCAGCACAGGTAAGGGACAGGGCCCTGCGTGTCGGGACACTCTGAGGGATGTTCAGCTAAAGCAGGTAGTTTATCCCATCTGAGCGAAGGTAGAAGACTGCCTCTCGCAGCCTCTGGGGGAAAACATGCTGCCCTC
Source organism: Rhinopomastus cyanomelas (assembly GCA_013400115.1). Classification (NCBI taxonomy): domain Eukaryota; kingdom Metazoa; phylum Chordata; class Aves; order Bucerotiformes; family Rhinopomastidae; genus Rhinopomastus; species Rhinopomastus cyanomelas. The sequence continues at coordinate 557,862 of VXBP01001971.1, read as the reverse complement.
AGACTAACTGCCAAGAAACCAGCCCCTGTTGGTCAGAGTCCTTCAGCAGAGAGTGCGTCTGTGTGTGAGTCCAGAGCTAAACATCTTCTCCACTATGTCGTTAAAGGAAAAGTGGAAATCATTAATGCGAGAGAGGTGGCCCCAAAAAACGCGTCGGAGGCCATGTTTGGGAACGACACACAGCTCTCTCTGAAAGGTAAGGCAACAGCTGTGGGGCAGCCACAGAACTCCTGCGCTGACAGGTCTGTGTTAGGAACATTTCTTGTGGTGAGGGTCCTGCACACCTATGTCTAGGAGCGTTCTCTGCTCCGCACACCCCTCAAGCACTGCCCTGGCAAAGCAGCTGAGGATAATGCCCTTCTAACTAGTCACTCGCCTCAGCACTGTCTGCTTTTCACCTCGTGGGAATAGAGGAGGAGAGCCCAGAACACCGAGTATGACCTGTTCCATAGCTGCCATCTTTCCACCTCTTTGAATGAATCTTTGTGGATCCGCTTAGTTGCTGTCAGAGCAAGTGTCCTCCCGTGTTACTTTCTGTGGTAGTGTGGTGTGTTGATGGGCACAGGTGGCTTCAGCTGATGGTCCCGGAGCTCCACAGAGGTGGTAAAGTGCATTCAGGGAGGAGTCTTTTCAAATGAAACGTAGAAGGAAGTGCTGACTAGCTAGTTCTCTTCATGGTCACTCCTGTAACCAAGGAGGAACCACCTTAGGTGGAGTTTGAGCAGCGTCTTGAACTTCTGAGAGGTGCAGGTAAAACCAGCACTGAAGCAAAACGCAGCATCACTGTGCAGCGCAGTAGCCAACACGTTGCCATTGTAACCACAGGGCTGCAGCAGAGGTTTTGGCTTAAGGATGTGTCTGAGGACACAGGGTGTGTCCTCTTTCTGCAGCGTGTTCTCCATGGCAGTGCCAGGACCTGCAGGCAGCTGTGATTGCTTCTGTGCTCCAAGCAGCTCTTCTCTGGTACAGACACCACTGAGGGGGGATGACTCAGCACCTTGAGGTGCCATCAAGAGCACTGAGGTGTTTCAGCAGCCCTGAATACGGAGGCATGAGTGTCAGACAGATGACTTGTGTTAGCACTGGGCGCATAAGCTGAGCTGGTCATACTCTTTGCCTGAAAACAGGGCTGACAGAGGAGCCTGCTCTGCCTCCTGCTCCATTAATGGCTCCCTTTCCTCGCCACGAGCGACTAACGTGTCCTTGTCTGCTCCAGGAGGGCTGTCTATCGCTGTCCCAGGAGAAATCCGTGGGTATGAGCTGGCCCACAAGCGTCATGGCAAACTGGCGTGGAAAGAACTGTTTCTGCCCAGCATCAAGTTGGCAAGAGAAGGATTCCCTGTTGGGAAAGGCCTTGCAGCAGCCATCAAGTCAAAGGAGGAGTCAATTGAAAGCAACCCCTCGCTGTGGTAGGTAGAGCAGTTGCTTGTCTGTGCAGAGAAACTTGGGGTACCTGGCTCCGAGCAGACAACTCCCTGTGTCTGTGTAGTGTCAGTGGGGTGTGTCCCCCACCGGTGACTGCGCTCGCTGATGTTATTCCAGTTACCTGAAGGTGCTAAACCATGTGGCAAATTTCAGGAAGGTTCAGTCCTGACCTTTAAGGAGAGATAAATTCTGCTCTCAAGGTCCATTCTCCTGAGCCAGGGTGGAATTAGAGGCGCATGCTGGGATAAAGCTGTCAGAGGGCAACGTGTTTTCTGAATCCCCAGCCTCTGCTCATGCTGGAAGTGCACCATGCTTACCTTACCTGCCTTTGGGGCAACTGCAGAGACTCCCTGAACATCTCCTGTGCTGCTGGACAGTGGGAGATTGAGTCACCTCTTGCCCTGCATTCAGCCTTCCTCAAGCAGTGCCTCTGCTCATCCACTCCTGGCAGTGATTCTGACCATGAAGGGTTTTTGATGCTGCTTCACTTCTTCTTACAGTCAAACCCCTGGTCCAGCCCTAGGGGAGATCACGCTTAAACCTCCCTTTTCCTTAAAATCTCTGCCAGCTGCAGCTTAGTTCCACTGCAGTTGGGATGTACAGCCTGGCTTATCTCATGTACTTCCACCAGACAGGTCCACAAAAGCACATACACGATCCATCATGGGGAGCTAGAGAGGAGACTGTCTGCCTCAACGTGTCTGGCCAATAGGGATTGTACTGCGTTCTCCTACACTCACTGAGAGCTTTGAGCCTCATGGCTTTGCAGTCTGAGCTGAGCTGAACTGCTCAAGGACCCCTCCTGGGCCTCTTGAGGCAGTCGTTGGCCCCTTGGGCAGGTAGGGACAGTGGCCTGGACAATGTGCAGTCCCAGAGCAAAAGCCACTTCTCACTTTTATGACCCAACGCAAGGCATCAGGACCCCTGGGGCATGGCTCAGGCAGTTTCTCTTCTCTCCTGGAAGGTTCTGATGCGAACATCCAGTACTGTGTCAGCTGGAGCAGATACACACAGTTTTGAACTTGTCTCTCAGACCTGATCTTCTCAATCTCCTTTCTCCGTTAGCGAAGTGTTCTGCAGAGAAGGCAAAATTCTGCATGAGGGTGAAGTCATCAAGATGCCTAAACTAGCCAACACATACGAGACTATAGCCAGTGAAGGAGCAGATGCCTTTTACACAGGAAGCCTGGCAAAACAGATCATCGATGACATCCGCAGTGTAGGTGAGAAACAGGACATCTGTCCAAAACAGCACGACTGACCTTGCTGCAGCGGCTCAGCACCAGAGAGGAGCCAGTGACCTGCAGAAGCCTTGGAAGCAGGTCAAGCCTGCTACCTGGATTGCTGCTGCTTCTCAGATCTGTGACCACGGGACAGCCAAGAGAAGCTGTTTGCACTGCAGTGGCTGCAGCTGAGAGTCAGCCAGGAGCAGATGTGTGTGCTGGGCGCTTCTGTACCACATAGTCTGGCAAGTTTTTGGACAGAGCTTAGCAGATCCGTGCTGTTTACGGAGCCTGACTCCAACAACCTTCTACCTGAAGCTTTATATAGAAATAGTCCTGTCAGCTCTGAGCTCGTTTAGTCTGTCGATGCCACTAGATGGTGGTAGTATCCTACCCTCCTGTTCTTGCTCCGTAGCTTTGGCTCGCTTCACCAGCCTCGTGTAAGTCGTTACTGGTTTTATTTGGGGTGGTTCGTTGCTGTCTTGCCCCTTCAGACAAGAGAGGCAATAGAATGTACAATCTAGTCTGCTTGTGGGGCAGCACAAAGCACCTGCTTTGTCCTTCTGTGAGGAGTCCTTCTGCTGTGCAAATGACTCCTCAGCACAGAACCACAGAGTCAAAGAATTACAGAATCAGTAAGGTTGGAAAAGGAACTTTAAGACCATGAAGTCCAACCTTCAATCCAACACCTCCATGACCACTAGACCATGTCCTAAAGTGCCACATCTACTAGCCTTTTGAACTCCTCCAGGGATGGTGACTCCAATACTTTCCTGGGCAGCCTGTTGTGCTGCCTGGCACTGCTGGTGGCCTTGTGAAAGAGACACATCACCAGGCTTTTGGCTGCCATAATTCAGCCCAGCTTCAAGCCTGGGCTGTCTGAGCCTCAGCTAGACCTATCAAGGAATAAACTTACCTGTGCATCTGCCTTTGCACTCTTCCTCTTGCAATGTTTCAGATCTGTCTGCGTTCCTTCCGACTCTTAGAATCATAGAATCATTAGGGATTGGAAGGGACCTCGAAAGATCATTTAGTCCAATCCCCCTGCCACAGCAGGATCACCTAGACCAAGTCATACAGTCAGTTAAGTTTAGAAGGGACCACAGCTCTTCTTGCTGCGGTGCCTGAAGATGGAGTCTTACCTCCTGTTCCTGCCAGAGACCGCATAAACTCACAGCTACTGTCTCCTTCTCCTTTCCAGGGGGCATTGTCACGTTGGAGGACCTGCGGGATTACAAGGCAACAGTGATTGAAGACCCCATAGAGATCCCACTTGGGGAGTTTACCCTCTACACGCCTAGTGCCCCACTAAGTGGCCCAGTGCTTGCCCTCATTTTCAACATACTGAAAGGTGAGATGCCCCTGGGCAGTGGTTCCCCAGGCAGTAGGCGCTGGCACAGCCCCACCGACGGCACCTTTCTTGTTTTGTTTCGGGAGCTGGGACTCCCTTCACTGCCCTCTAGCAGGTGAGAAGTCGGAGACCTCAGAGTGCTGAAACATGCCTCTTCTGCTCTAAACCCAGAGATGAATTTCTACTTGAAATGCAGGTGTGAGAAGAAAAATGTCCTCCTGACTGAGGCACTTCCCTGGTACCTGCACAGGTGGCAACTAACTAGTACTTGAGGTTCTTGGGAAACATCCCTGCAGGTACAAATCCTGCCAATAACACCCACAAAACTACCAGAGCTCCTGTGCTGTCAGTGAGATCAGGACAGTCCAGCGGGTGCATCGCTACAGCGACTGTCCTGTGGGACGGCACCGTGTGGCAGTCCGTTAGCCACTCACCTTCTCCCCTTGTGCTCACAATCATTTCCCTTCTGTTGCCAGGATATAATTTCTCTGCTGACAGCATCAAAACTGTGGAGAAGAAAGGTCTGACTTACCACCGCATCGTGGAGGCCTTTCGTTTTGCCTACGCCAAGAGGACTCTACTGGGAGATCCAAACTTTGTCAACATCACAGAGGTACTCGGCAAGAGGCTGTTTCCCCACAACACTGAGGCTGACTGCAACTTGGCTTGAAGTTTCTGGGTGACTAAATGTTGTCAGGGATGCCCTGTACTACATGCTGTTGGCAGGCACTGAATCCAAACATGAAGTCCGGTTTGGCTAGTGGCTGAGATGTGAGGGTTGGAAATGGGGGAAACCTTCCTGCTGTAAGGAAAGCAAAACCCTCAGTTCACTGGGAGTGTTTGGGTGAATTTAGTGCTAACCCCTCCTGTGTTCATAGGGTTTGAAGCTTTGTTCACTAGATGACACTCCCAGCACCATGTGGCTCTCTAGCCACAGTCCTGCCTGCAGTAAATGCACCAATGCGGGGGAAGCAGTGAGGCAGGAATCCTGCTCTTCCCCACCTCACGCTTTGTGCTTTTACTCTCCCAAAGCGGCAGGGTCTGAGCCCAGCCTGATGGGTGCAAACGTGCAGCTTCCAGAGCAGTGATGAGCACTTGCCTCTGTGCAGTCCTCTCAGCTTGGTCCCTCACCTCTCATCTCCGAAGCCGTTGTAGCTGTGCTTGCCCAGCCCTACAGCAGCACTGAGGACAGCTTTGCACGGCTCTGCACTAACCGGTGTTGGGTCACTTCTGCACGAAGTGGGGGCATTGTAACAGCTGCTCCTGTGACTGCTGAAATGACCCTCAGCGCAGTGTCCATTCCTCAAGGAGGAGGACAGCCCCTACAGGAAAACAGAGCCTCTCCGCTGGAGTCTGTCGCTGTGCTGTGGTCTGAGGTGTTGGATGTCAGCCTCATGTCGCTCAGCCTTAATCTGCTGAGTAACTGCATTGGATTTCTCCGACAGGTGATCACGAACATGACGTCCGAGTACTTTGCAGATGGTCTCCGGAGGAAAATCACAGACAACACCTCCCACCCAGTTGACTACTATGAGCCAGTATATTACACTGGAGATAATGCCGGTACATCCCACCTCTCCGTTGTGGCTGATGATGGCAGTGCTGTGTCCGCCACCAGCACCATCAACCAATAGTATGAGCTCAGACATTACTTCCATGTAGGCCTTTGCCATCTTCCTAGTGGTGGTTCTGTGGTTAGTATGAACACCAGTGAATTGTCAGCTCTCCAGTGGGGTGGTGGTGGGTAGTGCTGTTGCTGGGCATTTCTCCTGCTGAGCTTGTAGGTCAGTTCTTAACATGGAGGCTGGTGTGGTTGGACCAGAGGATTCACCCGCCAACCAAACCTTCACTGCACCCGGATGCTCTCACAAGCAGTGGTGCTGCTGCCAGCTCTCATTGCCCTGGCTTCTGGAAGGGACTTGGCCAATGCAGCTGTCCCGGCCGTGCAGCGCTGGGCTTCAAGTGCTCTTAGGAAAGGCTGTGTTCTGTGTGCGTGGCCAGAGGCTGCGGGGTGCAGGTTCTTTTTGCCCATAGGAGATGTCTCCAGCTTGACACGCCTAGGCAAATCCCCCGTCGCACCCAGAAGTGGCAGCCTCTGAGCTCTGCTGCCTCTGAGCAGAGTGTGGTACTGCCCAGCTGGAAGGGGGTTTGCTGGTGCTCAGCTACGGGGATGCTTTTCCTTTAGGGTCTTGGCAAGTTGAGCCATAGCGCAGGGCTCTGCGCTGCCCTTCCTCTTTGTACCCTCCGTACAAACGGCTTCCTTCCCCCAAGGGGTGACAGAATGTCCTTTACAACTGGAGGGAGTGAAGAGTCACTCCACTCCAGTCCCAGGTTTCACGCTGCAGCCATTCACCTGGATTTGCTCTGGTTCTGACATGTCTGCACTAACTTGTCTTGTCTAGCTTCGGCGCTGATGTACGGTCCAACGTGAGTGGAATCATATTTAACGATGAGATGGATGACTTCAGCTCACCTTACATAATCAACGGGTTTGGGATCCCTCCTTCTCCAGCAAATTTCATAGCACCAGGTAGCTGTCAAGCGCCTTCCTGGCACAGCAGTTGGGTGTGTCTTGGGCACTAATGCTGTGGTGTCTGCAAGGTAGGCTGCAGCACATCAGGCACAGGTCTGAAGCTTTCTGCAGACAGCAAGGATGAAAGGGACCCATGATGGAAGTCATGCTTGACCAACCTGATAGCTTTTTCTGAGGGCATAACCAGGTGGATAGATTGTGGCAGAGTGGTGGATGTGGTCTATCTCGACTTGAGTAAGGCATTTGACATAGTCTCCCACAGCATCCTCCTAGCCAAACTGAGGCAGTGTGGTCTGGATGATCAGGTAGTGAGGTGGATCGTGAACTGGCTGCAGGACAGAATCCAGAGAGTAGTGGTCAATGGGACAGAGTCTAGTTGGAGGCCTGTATCTAGTGGAGTGCCCCAGGGGTCGGTACTCGGACCAGTCCTGTTCAATCTATAGATTAATGTCTTGGGTGAGGGATCAGGGTGCACTGTCAGCAGATTTGCTGCTTACACAAAGCTGGCTGGTGTTGCCGACACCCCAGCAGGCTGTGCTGCCATTCAGCGGGACCTGGGCAGGCTGGAGAGCTGGGCAGACAGAAATGTAATTAAGTGTAACAAGGGCAAGTGTAGAGTCTTGCATCTGGGCAGGAACAACCCCAGGTACCATTATAGGTTGGAGACTAACCCAGTGGAAGAGCAGTGTAGGAGAAAGGGACCTGGGGGTCATGGTGCACAGCAGGATGACCATGAGCCAGCAGTGTGCTCTTGTGGCCAAGAAGGCAAATAGCACCCTAGGGTGGATCAGAATGGGGTGGTTAGCAGATCGAGAGAGGTTCTCCCCCTCCACTCTGCCCTGGTGAGACCACATCTGGAGTATTATGCCCAGTTCTGGGCCCCTCAGTTCAAGAGGGATGTGGAGCTGCTGGAGGGAGTCCAGTGTAGGGCAATGAGGATGATGAATGAGGTGGAGCACCTCCCTTATGAGGAGAGACTGAGGGAGCTGGGTCTCTTTGGCTTGGAGAAGAGACACTGAGGGGTGACCTCATTAATGTTGATAAATACTTGAAGGATGGTTGTCAGGAGGATGGAGCCAGGCTCTTCTCATTGTCAGCTAGTGACAGGATGAGGGGCAGTGGGTGTAAGCTGGAACATAGGAGTTTCCACATCAATATGAGAAGGAACTTCTTCACAGTGAGGGTGACAGAGCACTGGAAGGGGCTGTCCAGGGGGGTTGTGGAGTCTCCTTCTCTGGAGATGTTGAAGACCCGCCTGGATGTGTTCCTGTGTGGCTTGGTCTAGGTGGGGGATTGGACTAGAAGATCTTTCAAGGTCCCTTCCAGTTCCTGATGATTCTATGGCTCATTTGACAAGCCTCTCAGAACCATAACCAGATGCCCCTTGGTGCACCCTGGAGGAGGAGAGGCTACTTAAAGAGAGGCTCTCATGCATGCATTCTTCTTCTGACAACCAGAAATCCTTTCCCAACTCAGTGCCTGTCAAGTGACATTATTTGGGGCTGCAAAAGATTCTTTGAGCTGATTTAAGAGGGAGGGATGCCGCAGCAGGAGCTGGCTGCAAAGTGTTAGCTGGCACCATCCAACCTTCTCCTCATGACAGACTGTAGGGCAGCTCTGGCTAGACCCATTTCATCTACCTAACCCAAGTCTGCTCCACCACTGTGCCCTGCAGACTCATCTCATTGCTGCAAAAGCAGGATGGGATTCTGCTGCCCTCCTGTCCCGCACATGTTGGAGAGGGGCAGGGAAGTGAAAGGGCGAGAAGGGAAGTCCCTTCTTGTACAGGAGGCAGCTGCATGACAGGCAGCCCCAGCTGGGACATGACTGTGGAAGAAGATGCCTTCAGCCTCTGTGTGAAGGACCAATGTTAAGCTTTGCATTGCAGGAGCAAGGAGGAGCGTACAGGGGACTGTGGGATCCCCACGGGCTGAACAAGACACGTGAGCTGAGTCAGGCAGGTGCATTCTGAGGCTCTGACTTTAAACACGGAGCAGGAGCTGGGACGTTGTAAGCTACAGGTGGAAAGCTGAGCTTCTGTTGCATCTGTGTCCCCAACAGGTAAACAGCCAATGTCCTCTATGTGCCCCTCCATCTTGGTGGATAAAACAAAAAAGGTCAGGATGGTGGTTGGTGCTTCTGGAGGAACAAAAATAACCACAGCAACAGCACTGGTATGTGATGATATGGGCAAACGGGGGACAAAGCTGGGGCAAAGCAAGTTGGGGGACAGGCAGTGTGTGAGATAAAGGGCTCCAGTCTCCACCTGTAAAGTAACTGTGACCATGACTGTGACTCCCACTGGGTGCTGGGGGCCTGAATGGGAGGTTCCTGCCTGGCCTGACAACCACCAACAACTCCTGCGGGAGCTAAAAGGGTTTCTTACTAAATTACTTCCTTTCAGGTCTTTTCCTTTGGTGGGTTGTTTTTACCACTTGGGGAAGGTGTATGACTCCTGCTCTCTGGATCTCCATGACCTTAGCCATTGCTGTTCAACATCCTAAACTTTGGGCACAAGTTGCAGAGATTTGGGGCAGGCATGGTGTCAGTCTGTCTGACTGGCGGGACCTCAGAGAGCTGCTATCTCTTGTGCCAGTCACCTGGCAGTTCAGAGCAGCTGGGTCCTGCTTTCTGCTTCAGGTAGTCTGCAACTACAAGCAGCTTCCTAAGTCCTTGATCCTGAGGCTATTTCCACTCGCTGGCTGGTCCAACCTGCAATTTAAGCCCGTAGAGATGAGTCAGCTTTAAGGAAACCTGCTGGGCAGCAGTGGGAAGCTGTAGCTGTGGGGTCACAGAGGTGATGCTGTGTGTCCAGCCTAGTGGTGGCTTAATCACAGCAGCATAAAGCCAAGTACAGGGACTTGAGGATCTGCTCCTTTTACTGTTAATTTTAGTAGGTCGTGGTCTCACCTTGTGGGAATCATCTCTGACCAGCTGCCATGTACCTGTGCTTGGCTCAGGCAAGAGCAGCTCCTGAGAGCACCAGGGACCAGAACTAACACCTCTTACGTGCCCTGGTGAACACGCTGCAGACATCTCTGCCTGTGCTGCTGCAAGTCAGGCCTCTTTGAGAACTTGTAACTAACACTAAGGCTTTTTGCTTCCCACAGACAATCATCAATTCCATCTGGTTTGGTTACGACGTGAAGAAGGCAGTGGAAGAGCCCAGAGTTCACGATCAGCTCTTTCCCAATATCACGGAGCTTGAGCAGCAAATAGAGGAGGTTTGTCTGCCTAGAGGCTAGGGTGTGCACGAACTCCTTGTAGGGCTGGGTTCCTGCTGTTGGGAAGGCACTTGTGGAGAATCATGAAGCCTTGCCTGTGTTCCCTGGCAAGCAGCGTTAAAGCTGGCACAGGCCGGTTACTAGGTCACAGGAAGCTGCTTGGAGTGTACCTCTAGTGTCAGCCACATGGGCTAGTGCATTCAGCTGTGACCCACATCTGGAACCTAAGGGTCTGTATGTTCTTGCAATGTGGTTCGGCTCTAGGGACTTGCAGAATAACAACATCGGGGCCCGAACCATCCAGCAGTCTCAATCCAGTGACCCTCAGGAAACCCTTGACCTCTTGTGCAAACAGAAGTGCTGGCACAGAGCTCGTGAGGGACGATGCACAGACTGACCCCACAGCAAACTTGAAAATATTGGCACAGTGAAGTCTTGGCGACTTGTGGCCTTCTCACTGCTAGTGTCAGCACTGATGGGAAGCTCTTCTTTGCTCTGCATGTCCTCTGGGTGGAGCTGGCAGCTTCGCTCTCCCTGAGGAGTGACAAATCCCAGGGGCCTGGGACATGCAGTCCTTGTACATCTCATCCCACGCCTCTGTATTGGGAAAACATCCCTACATAAGGCAGTTTTCTTCATTAGACTAATAAGAGAGTCCTCCTTTCGTGAGCTTTGTCTCAGCTTCTCTCCTGTTGTCCTCGTTCACATTCCAGGGTCTAGAAGAACAGCTGAAGAAGAGAAGACACGACACCACGCGGGTGAGCGGCGGCGCGGTAGTGCAGGCCATCCTCAGAACAGACGAAGGTTGGGCTGCAGCCTCTGATTCCCGGAAAGGCGGCTTCCCCGCAGGCTACTGACGTGGCTCAGCTCTGTTCTTCCAGTGGTCTAGTGACACTGAGGTGTGTTTGGGGGGAAGGTCCTTTAGGTCTGCAACTCAGGGACTTCTCACAGGAAAGAGAACAAATTTACCTGTGGTTCTGCTGACGGAGCTGGGACAATTCTTTACAGCCACGGCTGCGGTGCCTCAAGCCACGGCAGCCTGCGAAGACAGGCATGTCTACTCGGACGTGCAGCACTTACTTGAAGAGTCTGTTCTGCCTTGAAGAGTTTGTTCCTTGCCTCCTCTCCAACCCGTGAAGACAGATGGGGTAGGCAAGGTTTTCTGAAGACGATCCAGCTTGCTCAAGCTGCAGGAAGTGTTTCCCCTGCACAGTGTCAGCTACCAGCTTTGTCCCTGTCACTGCTAGAGAAGACATTTGTTTCCTGTTGAGTAGATGGAGGTTACGGGACTCTGGTTTTCTAAGTCACCAACTAATAGATCTGTGCCACAGCAGGAAGCCCAGCTCTAGACTGGAACAAGCCTTCGCAGGCTCACCACTCTTTCTGTTAACAAGGTGTTTCTGCTTTTCACTTCAGCTGATTGTGGGAGATGAGCAGGGAAAGGGGGAAATGGCTTCAGACTTTTTTATATTTCTGTTGAGAAGGTCTAAAGGGAAGATGCTGCCTGTAAAACTCTGAGCACAACTGAAATAAACACATATGGAGTCACACGGTTTCTCTTGCCTGCACAGGCACTACTGCAAAAACATGGTGAGAGTCTGCATGAGAGCGAAGGTTTCCTGAGATGCTTCTCTTCTTCATGTGTTTGGTGAAGATTTGAGTCAGGAAAAAAAGGGAGTTAGATATCCCAAACCAGCTGGTTTTTCTTCAAGTTGCTTTTTACCACCGCAGGCCCGAAATGCCAGTCTGTGGGAATAGAACCGCTTCAGAAGGGCAGACTGCTGCTCCTCTTGTTCAGAGGTGCCATTCATCAGACAACCCCTCCTGTCAGGAAGCAGCCAAGCAGGTCTGAGGGGTTTTGGCGTCCACCTGCCAGCACTGACTCGTGCATCACGTCGGGTAAACTCAGCCTAAGACCAAACCCAAATGTCCCAGGCTGTTGTCGAGCTCCAGAGGTGCTCATCAAGGTCTTGGAACACAAGTAACAGAAACTGAACGAATGTGAAACTTTTTGCCTGTTTGTAAGGAAAACACAGAGTGAACCGAAGAGAAAACGGAAGGCTGAGATCTTAGGTGTCGGGCACTTTCCCAGAGGTGTCTGGAAGAGGAGAGTCTAGTTTCAAGGAGGAAAGCAATAGCTAGATCATCCTTCAATTAAAGAGGCACAACTTTGACACAAATCACATGTGTCAATATGTCTACACACAAGTATATCTGAAAATGAGTGGCTTTTGCCACAAGTTGCCTGGGGTGTGCTCTGTGCCCCTTTTCACAGAGTCACAGTGTCAGAGATTGGAAGGGACCTTGAAAGATCTTCTAGTCCAATCCCCCTGCCACAGCAGGATCACCTAGATCAAGTCACACAGGAACATATCCAGGTGAGTTTTAAATGTCTCCAGAGAAGGAGACTCCACAACCCCCTGGGCAGCCCCTTCCAGTGCTCCGTCACCCTCACCGTGAAGAAGTTCCTTCTCATATTGATGTGGAACCTCCTATGTTCCAGCTCACACCCATTGCCCCTCGTCCTATCACTAGGAATGACATTGAGAAGAGCCTGGCTCCATCCTCCTGACACCCACCCTTTACATATTTATCAACATTAATGAGGTCACCCCTCAGTCTCTCTTCTCCAAGCCAAAGAGACCCAGCTCCCTCAGCCTTTCCTGATAAGGGACGTGCTCTACTTCCTTCATCGTCTTCATTGCTCTGCGCTGGACTTCCTCCAGCAGTTCTGTCCCCTCCTGGAACTAAGGGGCCCAGAACTAGGCATGATATTCCCGATCTGGTCTCACCAGGGCAGAGTAGGGAGGGACCAGGGAGAAATCTGGGCTCCTGCCCTGGTCATGTTGGCTTTACAGAGTACTCGATGTTCTCGATCTCTGGGTCTGAAAGAAGGTTGAGGCTTATTTCCATAGGAAGTTGGGTGACCAGGATGTGCTTGGTCAATTTTCATCCTTTTCTCTGAGAAACACCCCAAGCTGTTGCTGATGACGCTGTGTCAGGTGCAGCTAAGGCAGTGATTGTAAATAGTCTGGAATCTTTGCATTCCCTTAAGAATTAAATCAGCCTGGGGTCAAACCTGTATCTCTAATCTGAGACGTTAACTTCTCTACTTCTTGTGATTCTGCAACAGATGCTGCACAGCATCAGGCTGCTGCTTACATCCAGTTTGCGGGTCTTCTTTTGGAAGCTTTGACCCTGCCCTGTGCATGGACCAGCAGCAGCTGCTCTTTCTTGGAAATGCAGGGCCCTTTGGCTTGAGGAGCAGCTGAGTTTCTTGACCAAAGATAATCTGAGAAATAAATAATTTCACAGCAAAATCAGCTTAATGGAACCTTAACAGCCCCCACAGTCAGTCTGAGCTGCCACAGAAAGACTCATGCTCTGAAACTGGAAGCTACCTGCCTTCTGGGAAATGACTGTCTGTCTGAGTAGCTGCTGCTAGGCTGCTTCTAACAGTGGCAGAGCCGCCTTCTAGCTGGTCACAGAACTCCCCTATTATTCATAACCTGTGTTACAAAACTTCCCCTGAGGAAAGCTTGGATTTTGCAAGGGCTGAAAACACTTCTGTAGAAAACTATTTGCATAGAAGCACTTGAATTCTTGACTCTGCAGAAAGACTCTTGTTTGAGCAGTATTGCTCTAGAGCACTGATTTGTTAAAAGTAAACTAGTCTGGGGTTTGCGTTTATGCCCTCCATTTAAAACAGGACCTGTGGACCCTTGGGCATGCTGCAGTTAGCCACATCTCATTTGCATGTACCTGTACAGAGAGCTTCTGCCATCTGCTCGGAGCCCACATCCCACTGCTCACACTGTGTTGAGGCTGTCTGAGGCCCATGTCGGTCAGTGGCCCCTCCTGATGGCAAGCTGCACACCACTCCGCTTGTCTGAACATTTCAGCTGCAAGAAGAGGCTCTTTCCTCTCATGTCCCACCCCTTTGAATGCAATGACCTCCCTGCTCTGCTTTTGAGCAGAGATGTGATGTATTCGTGCAAGCTGCCTGACATGGGGCAGGGTCTGGAGAGCAGGACACAGCTGTGACCAGCTCCAGCTGATGTGAAGAGAACTGGACTCTTAAAAGGCAATTCAGATCACAAACTGGAAGCTCATCTCTTTCCAGTGCTCTTCACCATGTTCTTCTGGCAAACATCCAGCCTCTGGAAGGTCTACAAGGAAGGGCCACCATGTTCTTCTGGCAAACATCCAGCCTCTGGAAGGTCTACAAGTAAGGGCCACCATGTTCTTCTGGCAAACATCCAGCCTCTGGAAGGTCTACAAGGAAGGGCCACCACCAAGCAGCAAGAGGCAAGTGGCACATGCTGTCTTCTGCACTGTGCTCCTGCAGCACAGCGAGTTGCCAGGATGAACGGCCACTGCTGAAGATGTGTGTGACAGCCCTCTCACTGTTTGCATGAGTGTTAGGCCAGGCAATGGGTTTAGAAATTCCCACAGAATTTTATAAACACTTTATTAAAAATATAATTTCAAGCCTTCATTGGAAAATAGAGCAGCCTCTGTACAGCAGTGCTTTAAAAGTCTGTGTGAGTCGATTAAGTACAAAAATAATGCTCTAACTGGGAGGCTTTTGACCAAAGAAGACTTCGGCAGCAGCAGCAGCAGTGAGGAGGTGGCAGGGCAAGAGCCACAGCTTCACCAGATGGTTTGCTAGTGAGCACCACGGGGCTGGACATCCCTGCTGCAGTGAGAGAGCTGGACTCTCGTTCCTTTCTGCCTTGCGATATCGAGCTACGTGACTGGCTCAGTTACAAAGTTAGTAGCAACGTCCTAAACTGCAGCGAGTGCTGAGCTACAAGCAGTACTTCCCAGTCTTTGTGGTGGGAAGCAGCTGTGACACTACTGCACTGGAAAGGAGACAGGGTGGGTTACTGAGGTGTGCTTCACCCTGAGGTGTGTCAGAAGTGCAAGCAATTGGGGGATTAGTTACTTGGTGACTTGTGTTTTCTGCTAGTGAAACATAATGGCAAATGGCCCAGGGCACTGTCGAAGGTTGCCCTGAAGCCTGATGGGGAAGCATGGACTGTTCTACCTGTCCCCAGGCATTTTCTCTCCTGCTGTTGTATGGGCTGAGCTAGCTGCAAATAACTACAGAACTTGCTCAGCTGTCATCATCTGGGCTAGTCAGGGTGCCTGGTCCTGAAACATGAGCTACAGAGGCTCCCGAGTGCTTCTCCTCTGACAGTTGGGGTGATATTTCTGATACCTAGAATGAAGGCATCCAGGAAGAGGAAGGCTAGTGAAAGGAGAAAGCTTCGTACAGGAAGTACAGAGAAGAATGTAGGTTGAATGTGCTACCAGACCCCCTATAAACATAAGTGCCCATCCCCACCTCAAACTGTAGGGCTCTTCCCATTCTCCATTCACATTCAGAAGCCCTCCAGTGCTGTTCAACAGGCCACTTCTATGGCTTCAGTATGCAGCTCTGAGAGGAAAGTGGTAGTCCTCCCTGACCTAGGGAAGTTAAGATACATTCTGCTGGGACAAGGAAGATGCAGGGCGTGCATGGGACTGGTTCTGTACATAAGTAAATTGTCTCCCAGCTGCATGATGAAGTCCTTGTGGTAACTCAGGAACACTGCTTCATTAAGCTCTGATACAGCTGTGGTCACTTGCGTACAATTTATGAAGGAAAACACATGTCTGGCTCTAGGCAGCCTCACCCAGGCCACCACTGAAACCAAGTGAAGGCTGAGATCAGCCAGACTTCATGGGGGGTATGGCTGGCCCTTGTTTGTTTTATTTTGGTGGTGGTTTTACCAGTGTGTGTTCCAGTACTTGTGGTGGTTGTACAGAGGGGGGTCAGTTCTTTCTATACTAGGAATACCAGGAGCTTTGTGTGAAGTGAGACCCGAGATGCAAAGGCAAGGGTTCTGCCAGGGTTCCTGTTTCACACACTGCCTGTGCCCCTCAGGATGGCTCATAGGAGAAAACTAACTTGTTTGGGATCATGGGAATTGCCCCATGGTATTTGAGAGAAGTTGGAGTTTCTTTTCTTAAATGATTGTGCTGCTCAAAACGGCCAATCAAGAATCAAGGTTATGGGATAACCACAAAAAGTAGCCTTTTTTCCCAGTTGTTCAGGTCTCTCCTCGGAAGGTTTGTGGTAGTTCTTATGTAGCTCTACAGTTTCATTTTGCTATTGATAGGAAGGTTGGAGGGGATTTTCTTCCAAGGGAATCTAGTGATAGGACAAGAGGAAATGGTTTTAAAGTGGAGAATAGGTTTAGACTAGATCTTAGGAAGAAATTCTTCAATGTAAGGGTGGAGAGGTGCTAGAATAGATTTACTAAAGAGGTTGTGGATGTCCTCTCTCCAGAGGCCAGGCTAGATGAGCTCCTGAGTGACCAAGTCTAGTTGAGAGGTGTCGCTGCACATGACAGGGAGTAGATGATCCCTAAGGTCCCTTCTAACCTTAGCAATTCTTTGATCTCAAGAGAACACTAGAGAGTGGCTGTAGTAAGCAGAGAGTTGGGGGGATGTCCTTAGGCTATGGGAGAAAAGTGTTCTGCTAACACCCGAAAGTGCTGCATCACTTCTCAGCAGTCCTGGTGTCTGCCTGGCCAGGCTGGGCTCCTGACTACAGCTGAAGTCTTTGGATCCTGTATCCTTTGCATTTGGAAGGAAGATACAAAGCTTCCATAAGGAACAGCCCTTCCACTGCAATCCTCCCCTCCCTTCCCAGACAACTTTTGCTGGCACTGAGGAGGGAGGACTGGAACAGATTTGGCCTCCTCTCATCATGGGGAGAGGCTCCTGGGGGAATTAAGGTGAAACCTGTCCATCTCAAGAGCAAGAAGTAAACATCCCCCCATGAGACCCTTATTCTCAAAGTCACTGGTGTGCAGGGTTGAAGGAAGCTTTAGTGCAGCTGCTCTGAGCTTGGTGGGGTCCTTTGTGTCCCTGAGGTCAGGCAGCAGGTCAGTGCTGCAGTGCACTGATTCCATCTGCCACCTTTGGGAGAAGCAGAAGCTTCTCTTCTCTCGAGAGGAGCACTGTGGTGGTTTCATTCCATGTTCCCTTTACCCTCTAAGCCCAGATGCTAATGTAATAAAATCCTGACCCTACAGACACTTGTTGTAATTCTCAGAACCAAAACAGTTCCTTATTTCACAGCACTGACCCCTAGTAGTAATAAACTTCTTGTGGCAACAGTAGAAACCACTTCCACTGTTAGCTGAGGCTCTCCAGCAGGAATGGGAGATGCAGCGGGGTCACTTCACAGTGTTCCTAGTGGGTTTGGGGCCACTTTGTCTTTCCTGCTTTATTATCCCTTACTTTGAACAGCTGTTGTGTGTAAGAAACACGTTTTCCCACTTGTCACGTAGGTACTGGATGGTGTGAGTCTGAACATGTACTGCTGAGCGTGACCTGGAATCAGGTGTACTCACAAGTTCTGCCCATAGTCTGGGAGGCATCCTGATGGCAGCAGGCAACATTGGCACGTCCAGGCCAAAGCTCTGAAACTCATGACCTCCCGTGGGTTGGTGTGCGGTGATGGAATTTCATACTAGTATCCAGCTGACTTCCCCAGCTTCCTTTTATCCGAGTAAGCAGAGATGCACTGTCCTTCCCTGGCAATTCCCTGCACAATATTCATTGCAAAGGCGTCTTTCTCTTCTTCATGTCCTCGCCTCAGCAGGCCCTTCTTAACTTCCTGCAGGAGGGAGAGAAGAGGAAATGGAGTGAATGGGGCAGGGGCCTGAGGTCTTAGTGTTGCCAGATATGAAAATGCAGGATCTGTATGTGGGGTCGGGCTGAGAAAGTGAGACTCCAGCAAGCAGGAGGCTAGCTTGGAGTAAAACACAGATTACAGAAGCAGTCTCCTTGTCACCTAAAGGAGACAACAAGAAGATCCAAGTGAGGCCACTCACCTCACTGAAGTGCTCCTCAAACAGGATCTTGGCACCTTTAGTGTGCATGATGCGAGCTGAAATGGCTTGTTCCAAGTCATAGCCCAACCACAGCTTGTTTATAATCGCCTGCAATGAACCAAACCCCACAGTGACTGACTGGAGACACTGAATGAGAACCTGGCTGCCATCCTCCATAGCTCTGCTGTAAACCCTACCTGCAGGAGGGTGCAAATCAGACAGTAAGAGGGGCTGCAGTAAGAACTGGCCATTACTGTGGGTTCTTCCACCTCCTCCATTCCTGGTCCATCTTGGAGGAAGTGAAATTCACTAGCAGAGTTGCAGCTATGCCCTGTCCTTACCACACAGCTGCTGGAGGAAAGTAGGTGAGGACAGGCTCAGCCTGCAGTGCGCTCTCTTCACTGCCGCCTTCCACACTGCAGCACCAGCAGCAGCAGCACAGTAGCTCCTTTGCTTAGGACAGTGTGTGGTCCCCTTGTGCAGTGCGAGGTGTTAATGTGTGGTACCTGCTCACTCACCATGGCCGTGGCGCTGATAATCCAGTCCCCGCCTGCCCCTCCAATCACCAGCATGTCCCCCGTCTTGGAGAGGAGAATGGAAGGCACCATTGCTGAGGGAGGCTTCTCTCCTACAGCAAAAGAAGACAGTATCAATCCTTCTATGTGGCTCTTGAGGTGGCTGGAGAGAGACACACAAGTCTATCTACCTCACCCTTCCTGCATCCCCTGCACCAAACCAAACTGCTGCTCATTCCTCAAGAAGCTCAAGTTTTCCAGAAAACTACCTTCTTTGTGCTGAGACCCCACCTCACACTGCACTGGACCTTCATGGCACAGGCTGAACAGGAACCATTTCTTGGTGCATGGCGTCCTGCAAGCAGTCAGAACTTGCTGCAGCCCATTCAGCCCAGCCAGGGACCCATCGATCCTGCCACCACAGTACCCATGTGTTCAGCAGACCCAAGGGTGATTGCAGCAGGGACAGCTGATCTCAGAGAGCACCGGCTGCGAACACTGCTGTGTTACAGAACCTGGTGGAGGCCTAGGGCATTTCCCAGCTGTGCATGCAGCTATGCACGTGCATGTAATGAGCCCAGAGAGTGAGCAAGCTTGTCTCTTCAGCATCTTCCCTCCCTGCTAAGCAATGACTCCTGATTCCTCCGGTCAGAAACCAACACTCCCATGTTTCCATGTGTGAGCAGACGGAGACACTACTGGGCTTTATCCTCCATTAGCCCTGGCTCTGATGCAGACTTAGGGAAGGAACAAGTGCCTGCAGCTTGAAGATAGACCCTGCCCAGTGGTCCCCAGCCCACACATCCATCTCCTGGCCCTGTGTTTCGTGTTGAGGGTGGCAATGCTCACCTGGCCTAATGTTTCTGTTTGCTTTGCAGAAATCAGCGAGCTCGTTGTTTAAAATGATCCCAGTTTGATTCGAATACACAAAGGAGCCAAACCTGCAGGGGGGAAAGAAAGAGCCCTTCAGTGCCCAGCACTCTTCTGACTTTCACAGAACACGGCCCCCTGTGGGTTCCTGCTGTGACCTCCCAGGCTGCAGCTTTCCCAGGAAAGGTGTCCAGAGGTGTTGGTGCTGCTGTGCTGGAGCCAGCCATGAGCTCCCTCTCACTACTCCATGGTGGGGTTTGCCCAACTCACAGAAACTCAGCAGAGCTCAGCAAATCATTACTGTGGACTTTGTGAACTGTGAGGTCCCTTCTGGCTGATGATCAGAGACTTTTGCTGTGAAAAAGGCCTTCACAAGTGAGAGACTGCCTCAAGCTGTGAAGTCCAAGGGCTTTGCATTTCTAGCAGACAGGCCTTGCAGGTGCTCAGTGACCTGCTACATGACCTGTGTGACTGAATTACCAACCCTCTGGCTACTCACGGGTAGTTGATGGTGCTGGTGGCGGACACAGCACTGCCATCTGCAGCAAGGACAGAGATGTGGCTGGTGCCCTTACTTTTGTAACTCTGGTCATGGATGGACTCCAACAAGTTGTAATGGCCAAGGGGGTGGTCACCACGGGCATCTATTCGGTGTCTGACAAGGTCAGCAATCTTGTCAGACAGCATGGCCTCCACAGTCCCCTGCAACCACAGCAAGGACACAGAGCTTGTGTCACCAAGGCACAGGCATGGCTTTCTTCAGACACACAGAAGCCTTAGGGGATTCCACCCCAACAGTCAAAGCAGTGGCAACATGAACCTCCACACAACTCCCATAGAATCATAGGAGGGCTCTGGTTGGAAAGGACTTAAGAGATCACCTACTTCAACCTCCCTGCCATGGGCCATAGGCAGGGAGACTTCTCAGCTAGACTTGGTTGTCTGAGCAAAGCATCACCCAATCTGGTCTTGAAAACCTGCAGGGAGGGGTTATCCACAACCTCTCTGGGCTCTCTCTCCAGAGTCTTTCAACCTTCATACTGAAGGACTTCTTCCTAAGACCTAGTCTAAACCTGTTCTCCTTCCATTTAAAACCATTTTCCTTTGTCCTACCAATAGATCCCCTTGTCAAAAATCCCCCTCCAGCCTTCCTGTAGGTTCCTTTCAGGTACTGGAAGGCAGGAATAAGCTCACCACAGAAAATGGACCAAGGTCAGTGCTGAGGCACCTCAGTGTCGGCAAGACTGTCTGTGCAGCCTTTATCAGGTAGGTGAATTTCAGCCTCCAGCTGAACAGAAAGTGCAGTTAGACACTGAAACAGGCTGCCCAGCTGGGTGCCCAGAAGTATTCAAAAGGCAAGTGCACGTGGCACTCCGCTGTTCAAGGCAGGATTGGACGTGGCACTTGGTGCCATGGTCTAGCCTTGAGCTCTGTGGTGACAGGTTGGACTTGATGATCTATGAGGTCTCTTCCAACCTTGATAATACTGTGATACTGTGATACTGTGATATGGTCTAGTGGTCATGGAGGTGTTGGGTTGAAGGTTGGACTTTATGATCTTAGAGGTCCTTTCCAATCTTAACGATTCTGTAAAGAAGGCTAATCCTGCCTCTGCCTCAGCCAGCTGAGCTGCGTTGCTCTTTACTAGCAGCTCCAAGTATTTTCTTTTCTTACATGGCTTCAAAGCACAAGGGTGTTAGATCATCACTTGGTACTGTAGCAGTCTGCTGGTGGCAGGATAGTCTGTGCAATAGGTTGGAGCCCGTTCTCCTACCTGAGGGCTTGGCACGTAGGCTGCCACGGGTTTGTGACAAGGCAGGTATGAAAAAACATAGAAGAACCAGGAACTGGAGCTCCCTGGTCCTGCTCTGTGAAGCAACCATGCAGAAGCAGCTGTCAGTGCTGTGCGTGTCTGTGACTGCCCTTATGACCACCAGAGCTCACCTTAGCATCGGAGAAGGCTGGGTCGCTCATGTGGGGCTTTAGCATGTTGCCAAACTTCAGGGCCTCTGCAATGCGATGGTAGGTTTCTATCTTCTCCTCAAGTGTTGCCAGGGATGCTTCACGGAGATGATACTCTATGGACCAGGATGAAATAGTGTTGTTACTAGACCTAAGGCAAGGTTTTTCAAGCATTGGAAAAAACAAAGTTAAAAGGAACCTCCTTTCCCAGTTCCAGTTCTTATCAAGGTTTCCCTATGCTTTAGCAGGATGTGGCACAGAACTAACCAAGTACTAATGTCTGCTGTGATTCCAATTCTTCTTGAAGCCCTGAGAAAATCGTGTGTTCTTTGGCCTTTGCACGAACCATAGTGGTGCTGATCCACTGTCAGAAGGAGCCAGTTCATCACGTGGCTGGCCCTGCTGCTCTGAGGTCTGTTCTGGCTCACCCACTCCATTTCTGCTTATTACCTCTCCAGAGCAATGCTCTGCAAACCTCTTGCTGCCCCTTTTCCCTTAGGAATTTACCTTCCAGTATCTTAAGGATGAAGAGGAGCACGGCACCTCCCATGGGTGGTTCAGGAGAAAACACTGTGGTGTGATTGTTCAGGGTAATGTTCAGAGCCATAGACACATCTGCTCTGTATTCCCGAAGGTCCTCCAGTGAGATATTGGACCCTTCAACAGAAAACCAGAAAGTTAGCTGGCACCAGCATCTTAACACCTACTAGGTGCCACAGGCTGGCTGTTATCAGAGCCCTGACAGAGCTGGCAGAAGGCCCTCCCTCTACGCTCCCAGTTTTTTCCACCAAGCACAGCAATGCCCTCCTGTGTCCTTACGTCCTGCCAAACCCCAGGCACAAACCTAAGGGAGCTGGAGAGGCCAGTGCATGAGCACTGTGTGTGGAGGCAGTGCAGGAGATGGCATGTGCTACCTGTTCCCCACACCGACTCGCTGTTAGCCAACTGCTGAGCAAAGGCTTGTCTATTAGCATTAATTATAGCTGCTACTCACCAGCCTTCCTAATGTCCTCCACCAGAGCCTTTCCTATGGGTCCTTCATAAAATGCTGCAGCTCCATGCTCTGCTACAGCTCGCAGCGTTTGCTGCAGTGCTGGCCACCTGAAGGTCTCCCCACGCTTCAGAAAACTTTGACCATCACATATCAGTGGGCTGTTAATGAAGAACATCCATCAGTTGACAGCATTTGCCTACTCTGTCCCCAGGGCCCAACCCCTTTCTCCTGCCCAGAGGTGATTTGGTTTATGCCTGCTGTGCAGTCTCCAAGCCAGCGCTGCACTGCAGTCTACACAGAGAGAAGATCTTCCCAGCCAGCTGCAACCCCTGGCACCAGACACTCTTGCCCCAGGCAAACTTTCCTCCACAGGACCTAATGCTTTGACCCTGGCTCAGGTCAGTAGGACATCTCCAGATGAGTGTCTGCTGTAGGGCCCAGCTGTCAGGGGATGGTTTCCACACAGATGGAGACAGGCTACAGCCAGCTTCTCCTCAGGAGCAGATATGCTCAGCAGGGTTTGGCTGTGCCAAGCCACTATCACTTACCCCAAAAAAAGCTGCTGACAGATGTGTTTAAGAAAAATCACTTCTGTTGTTCCCTCTCTTTCCACAGCAGGAATTTTACTGAGCAGAAGCTGCAGCAGCCTCCGAAGAAGGGTCTAAAGCTGAGGGAACAGCGTTCCTCACACTGCAATTTAATTCATGGGTCTTACCACAGGCTCTTTCCTAGGCCTGCAAAGGCTGCATGTTGCATCAGCTTGTCCATAACTGGAGAAATGACAAGTGGCTTTGAAAGGAGCTGGATTGTCGGTTCAAACAGGGCTTTCCATGGCAAGCGGCCATATCGCTTGTGGGCTTCCTCGTACCCACGAAGTTCTCCGGGCACACCAATCCATTTGGGACCTGAAGAGCAGAACAGCAGTGTCATCCCCAGTCAGTCACTGGGCTGTTTCACCTCTCTGAAAGTGACCCATGGAAGCACAGCCAGAACTTAAGATGTCTAACAGCAGGTTTGGGGTATCCTTCCTTTTTTTCTGTTCAGATACTTCTTCCACTACCTAATAGCAGAGACACATTGAAGCTCAGAGAATCTCTGAGACTCAGAGGTGCTCAGTGAAAGCGCAGGAGACAGCAGGCACATGTAGCAGTGAGGGAGGTGGCAGCTGGGCATGAGAGAAGCTCTCATGTGGAGCCGGTCAAACACTAAAACAAGTAAAGCTGTGAAATTTTGCATCCTTGGAGAAGCTCAAAGATGCAACAGAACCAGGTTCTGAGCAACTTGAGCTCACTCTGACATCATGTTTTGAGCAGGAGTGGAAGCAGAGACTCCAGCTCTCCCTTCCAACCAGTTGTTCCTGATTCTTCTTCAGACTCTCAAGGATAAAAACGTGTCCTCTAGGAACAGGACATGCCCCAAAAGAAAATGTGCTGGAGAAGGAGCATGAATGCAGTAAGAAATGGGGAGTGATCCAACATGTGCTGTCGAACCAAGAGTGTCTCCTGTCAAGCAGGTGACCAGCAAGTGCTGCCCCTGGAGATGTTCAAAAAACGAGCAGATGTGGCTGTAGGGATCATGACTTAGTGGGGTTGGGTTGACGGTTGGACTGGATGATCTTGTAGGTCTCTTCCAACCTCTGATTCTATGATTCTATGAAATGGACAGGGACCCTCCCCAGGTGGCAAAGAGGTAGCTGAGCTAAGCCAGAGCCCAGCAACTCAATGCCTGGCACTTCCAGATCGCTTCCTCAATGTTTGGACAGGGGCAAGCAGCACCAGCTTGAGTCCCTTCAGTTCCAGAGAGTCTGAGAAGCTATTTGCCCTGCTTTGCTCTGTAGGAACTGCTGGGAAATGAGTGCTTTGGGAAGTTCAGCCTTGAAATGAAGAGTTCCTACCAAGAGAACTTACACTATGCTTTCTCCCCAAGGAAGGTGGTCACCTGCCACCTCCTTGCTGGCCAAGGGGCTAACATCACCGCAGAACAGCAGTTTTTACAGACCTAGTATTTTTGATTACTTTGCAGAAGTCAATACAGGAAGAGCAGAGTCAATGAACTGTAACTTCAACTAAAGTCAGCAAGGTCCTTGGTTCCCCTACGCTTAGCTCTGCTTTCAGGAGGGCACACGTGTCCTTACCGATGGGGAAAACGCCAGGTACACAGTCAGGTAACAAACTGTGAGGAAACACTCGTGGGACTGTCTCGCGGGTGTTGATCACCTCGACTGTTCCTAGAAAGGAGAAGGAGAAACGCGTAATGTTGACCCTCTATGTATCAACCGCCAAACAACAAAAACACTTGTACAGACTTATATTTGTGGACCTGTTGGAGCATGTCCTGAAGAGGCTATGAAAATGCTGGAGCACCTCTCGTATGAAGACAGGCTGAGAGAGTTGGGATTGTTCAGCCTGAAGAGAAGAAGGCTCCAGGGGGACCTTATAGCAACCTTCCAGCCCCTGAAAGGGGCTGCCAGAAGGCTGGGGAAGAAATGTCCACAAGGGCAGGGAGTGACAGGATGAGGGGTCATGGTTTGAAGCTGGAAAAGGGCAGATTGAGGCTTGAGATTAGGGAAAAGTTACTGAATCTGAGGATGGGGGATCTCTGGAACAGGCTGCCTAGAGAGGTGGTGCATGCCCATCCCTGAAGCCACTGGGAGCCAGCCCTGGAGCCATCCCCCACAAAGTCAGGCTGGATGGGGCTCTGGGCACTCTGGTCTAGCTAGAGATGTCCCTGCTTCTTGCAGGGGGATTGCACTAGATGACCTTTGGAGGTCCTTTCCAACCCAATACATTCTATGATTCTATGACTCCAGCTCTATCCTCCTCCCCTGCCTTGTGTTTATCTTCCCTAGGCACCTGGTGTGCGGGCACTGAGCCACACACAGCCATGCACAGTCCTCGAAGAGAACTGGTGATGGGAGCCAAAGTTACATGGCTGTGCCAAAAGAGAACAAAGAACAGAGGGGAAAAAAGAGCAGCATAGGTATTTTGCCAAGTTCTCCTATTGCATAAGACTCTTGACTTGGTGACACTGCTGGGCAGGGGTTGAACACTGTCGTGTTGATCTCCTCTCATTGTTGATTTCACTATTTGGCTCTGTTAGCTCCTGGGGCTTCCATGAGCCAAGGCAGCTAAAAGAACCCAGCTCATTAAGATCATAGCAGCAAGATCACAACACGAGAGGTGAAGCCAAACACAGACACACTTCCCAGCAGGCCCTGGATATTGATTCAATTTCCAAAGTGAAGATGGATCTCCTGGGACAGTAACTCTCACTGCTGCTTTGGGGAGACCTATCCATCCCAACAAGGGCAGCTTGAGGTGCCCTCTGTACTCAGCACTGCTGAGGCTGCATCCTGAGTACTGTGTTCAGTATTGGGCCCTTCACTACAAGGACATTGAGGTACTAGAGTGTGTCCAAAGAAAGGCAGCAAAACTGGTGAAGGGTCTGGACAACACCTCTTCTGAGGAGTGGCTGAGAGAACTTGGGTTGCTTAGTCTATCTATTGCTGTCCACAGCTACCTGAAAGCAGTTTGTAGAGAGGTGGGGGTAAATCTGTTTGATCTAGTAACAAGTGATGGAACAATAGAAACACTCATAACTTGCATGAAGGGAAGTTTAGATTATACAGCAGGAAAAACTTCTTTACTGGAAGGGTTATCAGGCATCGGAATAGTTTGCCTGGGAAGATGGTGGAGTCCCCATCCCTGGAGGTATTTTAGAGTCAACTAGACATGGCACTGAAAGCTATAGTTTAGTTGAGGGCTTGTCCCTGTTAGGCCAACGATTGGATTCTATGACCTTAGAGGTCTTTTCCAATCTAGGTGCTTCTGTGAGACACTGCCTCAGGTCAACAGGCACTGCCTGAGCTGCTGGTGCAGGATGGGCCCCACAAGTCCAAGCCCAAGGGCTCAGCTGGGCCACTTGAAGCCCCATATTGCTGCACTCACTGTCAGCACAGCTCACACCCTGCTGCATGTCAGCTATGCAGCTTTGAAATATAGTTTGGAATTGCTTAGAAGGGAAATGAGAGGCAAAGCCAGCTCATTTTAAACCCAAAGCTCCTTCCCTCATACACCTGTGCCTGATATAAGAAGATGCAGCCCCAGTAGTAGATACTTTGGGCTAAGAGCAACAGCATGGTGTGTGAGCAGAGGATGCAGCTTTTATACTAAAAAATTACTCTGAAACAACATGAAGGATTCTGACTTCTCCATTATGTCTCAGTGCCTTCGGCAAGACAGGGCACCATGAAGAGGCCAGGGCAAGCACATACCTGTGCTGGAGTTGTAGATGGTGAATACGACTCCACCACCCAGACCTGAACTCTGAGGGTTCATCACTGCAGTGCAGATCAATCCAGCAATGGCAGCATCCACAGCAGTGCCGCCATTCTTCAGGATGTCCCTGTGGTGGAAAGAGAGGAAAAAGGACCATGTGAGAATTCAGGAATGACAGAACAGAGAAGCCACATGAAGATGTCCACCTGGGATATCTGCAAGTCAAGTCCAGCTTAGCAAGAGCAGCTGGCAGTTGGAGAAAGGTATTGGCAGGATTGCAGGGTGTGAGTGTGTTGAAATGCCTTCCGTTGCTGCAGTGAGAAAGAAATTGGGAGACCCTGCAGGAGGAAAGAGCAGCTAAGGGCCAGGCTTGTGAGAGGCTGGCTTTCCTCTGGGTAAAGAATGACAGGACTAAAGATCTGGTCTAGTGGTGAACTTGGTAGTGTAATTGGTTGGATTCAATGATCTCAGGAGTCTTTGCCAGTCTGAATGATTCTATGACTTTATTCTATTACAAAGAGAACTGCAGCCGCTCACAAATAGAATCATAGAATTATTAGGGATTGGAAGGGACCTCAAAAGATCACCTAGTCCAATCCCCCTGCCACAGCAGGACCACCTAGACCAAGTCATAGAGTCAGTCAGGGTTAGAAGGGACCACAGGATCATCCAGTTCCTACTCCCCTGCCATGGGCAGGGACACCCCACCCTAGATCAGGCTGGCCAGAGCCTCATCCAGCCTGGCCCAACTAAGCCCAACTTGGTTCTGAGTCTCCTGTGAACAGCAAGAAACCTCCAGATACGGCAAAGGATGCTCTCAGCAGAGCAGACTCTCCACAGGCTGGGAACCAAAAACTGTTTTCTATCTCCTCACCTACCATGCCCAATGAAGAGGCACGTACTGGTCAACAGGAAAGGGCCATTGAAGCAGGAACAACAGGTCCTTGGGAAGCAAACCGTTGAGACTTAAAGTGCCAATTAGCACAAAAGTTGGATCTTACCTCACTGCTCCTACAATGAGCCTTCCTGGGCTTGTGTGATATTAGCACCGAATCCCACCCTCTCTCTCTATTCCAAATGGCAAAAGAAAGAAATCAAACAGGAAAAAACCCAAACCCCTCAACTGAGGGTTCCCACCTAGGCACAGCCACCCCAAAGGACACAAAGGTTTTAAGGCAGCCTCCTGCTGTTGACGGCAGTGAGTTTCTGCTGGAGAAACGTGTCTCAACAAAACACAGCTGTAAAGAAATCCTTTCTTTGCAGTGGAAGTGGGGTGGAGCTTCCTTGCACAGTCTGCTGGTACCAGCACTGGCATTTGTGGGTTTCTGACTGTTTGGATTGAGATATTCCTTAGATAAGTGAAAGCCAGTGGGGCAAGTGGAATAGCTTATCAATTGGAGTGCAACTGCTCACGGAGGCTGTGACAGGACCACCGAGCGCACACAAGGACCATCGATGTGGCCCAGACCTGCTGGGGCTGGGACCAAGCTGCTACCAGCAGGCACTGCCAGTGGCTTTCCTTTGTTCCCTGGAGTGCCTCTGGAATCACTGCCTGTAAGGACATGGCATGTGATAAGTGGGGAGAAACAAAAAGGTAGGAAACCACCCAGTTTCTGTTTGGGGTCTGCATGGCTTTTTGCCTCCCAGTGGGCTGCCTCCTGGATGGGGCTCTGGATGCGGAGAGTAAGGCTTAGGCTCACGCATCCAGCTCCTAGCAGCAGGGGAAAACACTCCCCACAGCCATGTCCTTGGTGGTGTTTTTCTGAAAATGAAGCTTTGCAATTGCTAACAATAGGAGAGGAGGACAGGGGGTCTTCAGGAGAACAGAATTGTGTCTACCCAAGACCCAGAGAGCATGTTAGAAAGTTGTGGAAAGAGAGAAGGACCACCACACTGACCCAGGACCATGCTACCCTGAGCCCCTGGATTTCAGGCTCTGAGGCAGCACATGGACATAGCCTGGTGTCAGAGAAAACCACAGTCCTGAGACAATTCGCCACCGAAAAACCAACCTTAAAAAGGAACTTTGAGACTGGATGGCATTAATGCCAATGTGACACATAGATATCCTAACACAGGACATCAGATATGTTTTCACATCACCCGAAAAGCAGCAGATTCTCATCCATCTTGCTGGCCACATTCACAGTTGTGTAAATGGTTGCACAACCTCTTGAACCACAACCATTCTGCTATTCTCTTCTGGAGGCAGTGACACACACCCCTCACCATGTCCCCAGGAACACTGGTGCCTGGACGAGCACTGCTGAGATCAGGGAGGACAAACAAGGTCTCAGGCTCAGCAGAAAAGGTTTATCTAGCTGCTAAAGAGGGCTGCAAACTTCTCCCGTGACCTGAGACCCAGCCTGTTACTGCCATTGGCAAAAAGCACACGGGTTTCCTGAGAGCAATGAGGAACAAGCAGGAAGACGGTGGCAAGGACTTCAGCAGTGGTGCCAGGACACATCCTGCCTGGCATGGCCGAGACAAATCCAGTAGTGATCTACGAGCACTGATTACCACAGCCTTCCAGTTTACCCAGTAGTTGTCAGAAGGGTCACGCTCAAGGCCTTGACACTGTGCATACCTCAGGAAGGAAGGAAAGCCAGAGACTGTCTTCATTGTTCTTGCACTGTGCCTAGCATGGAGCCACCCTGAGCCCTGACTGAGACTCTTTGGTATCAGTACAGAGCAAAAAATAACACCAGCAGCAAGCGAAGGACATCTTTTGTCTCTTTGGTCACCAGCCCTCGTTAATCATGTATTGCAGTACAGACAAGAACAACAGAACTTCCAGAGAACCCACAAGTTCTTTCCATTCCTGAGTCTACGCTGGTGGCAAATACCACATCTTAGAATCATAGAATCATTAGGGATTGGAAGGGACCTCAAAAGATCACCTAGTCCAATCCCCTGACACAGCAGGACCACCCAGACCAAGTCATAGAGTCAGTCAGGGTTAGAAGGGACCACAGAATCATCCAGTTCCTACTCCCTTGCCATGGGCAGGGACACCCCACCCTAGATCAGGCTGGCCAGAGCCCCATCCAGCCTGGCCTTAAACACCTCCAAGGACGGGGCCTCAACCACCTCTCTGGCAACCCGTTCCAGGCTCTCACCACTCTCATGGTGAAGAACTTCCTCCTCACATCCACTCTAAATCTACCAATCTCCAGCTTTGATCTATTCTCCCTAGTCCTGTCACTACCTGACATCATAAAAAGCCCCTCCCCAGCCTTTTTGTAGGCCCCCTTCAGACACTGGAAGGCCATAATAAGGTCACCTGGGAGCCTCCTCTTCTCCAGACTCAACAGCCCCAATTCTCTCAGTCTGGCCTCATAGGAGAGGTGCTCCAGCCCTCTGATCATCCTTGTGGCCCTCCTCTGCACTCGCTCCAGCACGTCCACATCCTTCTTGTAATAAGGGCATCTAACAACATCTAACACCACATAGACAAACCTGTTCCTTGCTTACAGGAAGGATGACTTTTCAGCTTCCTGCTGCCTTTCAGTGAGCATGATGGGATGGAGGGGTAGGGCGTTCCAATCCCATTCCCTTTTGCATTACCGTGGTTGTAGCTAAGGAAAAGCAAGACCTACAGTCGGGCTTTTAGTTCAAGCTCAACTGAACCCAGTAGGAGTAAAACCAAGCCCTGCTCAGGGTTTCTTTTGAGCTGCTTTGCTCATTCACTGAGATGGCCTGGTACATGTCCCCCCTTATTCTCAGTACAGGATCCAAGTTCCAAAGCCATTCTGTGGTGCCTGCAGACTGGCCCCCAGTCTAGCCAGCTTTCCTTCCAGCCTCTGCATATGGAAATGCAGCTAAACCTAGTGTCTGAGCTGGCATATGACACTTGGCTTTCCACGTCTGGCTCACTGCTTCCAGCCAGAGCCCTGATACCTCTGTGGAGGTTATAGGCCATTATGTCTCTCTCACTAGCTAGACTGAAGTATTGTTCCATGTCCATCAGGCTGCCCTCGTTTTATGGAACACTGTTACAGCTGCTTTAATTACCATACAAAACCCTGGAGTGGTACCTTACTGGGTCTCTCTGGAGATCTCTTAGTGATACAGCTGACAAGATGTGATAACAACATGTTTTGTCCAACGTCCTTCCTGTCCTATATCCTTATCCTTCCTTTCAGCCTTAGGGCTTGGTCATTAATCGGGTTTCCTAAAAATCAAAAGCAGAAGGGGAAGTTAACAACCAAGTCCCATTCCAGTAGCAGCAAAACAGGGATTTGTCCGTCCTCCCAGGAAGGGTGAGTGGGGCACTTTGCTCACAGAGTACTCAGGGCAAAGACGGGCTCTGTTGTTCTGCCCCGGGCTAGAAGGAGTTCTGAAGCAGATAGACTGGAAATGTCAAGGTATTACATTCTGTTGACTTTTTCTGCTGAAGAAAGCTGGGGGCTGGAGGAGACCACCCTACAGAGTACCCCTATAGCAGCTGCCTGCTTAAGATCTATGAAGAGAAAACCATCTGCTTCTGTAAAAAGGGCCAGTTGCCAAATTGAAAACTGTTAAAACACAAGGAGGAAGGCAATTCCTTTGGGATGTAAACACTGCAGAAATGCTGCTGGGCCATCACTGAAAGGGATTTTGCAGCAGATTCTTTGCCTAGAAGGGCGCTTCCCAGAACTGCAGGCTGTCAACTCTTCACCATTCTCACAGTCCCCACCACCCCATCCCCAGCTGGGTGTTTGTTTCAGAAAAAAGCTGTTCCCAGGGTTTATGGGCTACATCAGTGACGGCTGCTGGGGTCAGGTTAGTTCTCCCTGCAGCAAATCCCATCAGTGGGAACAAGCACTCTTCCTGAATCTGAGTCTCTCCTTCACAGCTGAACTATCAGTGAGGGAAGCACAAAGGGCCTGAGGTGTTTTCCTCAAGCCCCTATCTCACTTGTTAAAGGCCAAGAGGTTCAGCTAATCTCAGTAAGTTCAGCTGAAGGTTGTTAGGAGCACACAAAGACTCTGACTTAGCAGCATCTTAAACCAGTCCAGACTCATGTAATGCCCCAGGAATTTCATTGCTGCTAATGACAACTCATACAACATATGGTTTGAGTTTCTTTCTCTTCTTTTTTTTTCTTAAGCAAACAAGATTTATTTAAATTAAAGAATAAAAATGTGTAAGTAGGTCACAGATTCGGTGCTGCTTTTAGCTCCCAAGACTTTAGGCACCAGAACAGCATAACGGGTTTAATGCCCATCCTGCACTAGAGGTTTTTTGGGCATCCTGGGAGTTCCTGGAGCTCAGGAGAATTTGCAGGATGAAAGGGGTAGTTGGGGAGGGGCAGCCCAAGGTCTCACAGAGAGAGGGTCTGTGGGGTCAGCGTGGAGAGGGACAAACCACTGCTACTGAATCTATTGTGTGCTGTTAGGGTCTAGCAGCAGTAACTCCTGCTCTCCCCAGTGGGGCAGGCTGGCAGGTTCCTTGACAACATGTGGTTTTCATTGGGCTGCAGCTTTGCCATACCCAAGCCACTCAGCCTGATTTTTCCCCCCATGGTGCTGGAGGTCACTCATTTCCTTTTTGTTTGTTTCCACACAAAGCATTCAGCAATGATCATAAATGATCTGTTGTTTTACCTTATTTTACCTGTCTGAAACTCCCCTAGAAAATGTGCCAGGAGGCTCTGCAGAGCGCAGGCACAAAGCCAGACGCATTCTGCCTCCAGCTCAAACAATCCACTCTAATTTGGCCTCTAAGTTGTTTGCTTTGGGATACAAAACAAATACAAATTGCTCATTACAATTTTGGATTATATGATTTAAAAAATATTTTATATATTAAAATTTGTGTGCAGTCATCAGCGAATGGGGTAGATTAATCCTCCTGTGATTTCTAAGCAGCGAGAGCAGAAACGAGTCTGTTCCAACTCTGAGCTGCAGAGGCTAAGCAGAGCTTCCTCACAAAAAACTGCATCTGGTAACACCTACAGCTTCAGGGCACAAGAAAAACACCCAGAAATTATTATCCCCAGTGCTCAGTGCTGCCAAGGCTGGACAATGAGCAAGAAGAGCAACCAAGTCCTGTGCCTCAAACACCGAGGAGATGGGAGAGGAGTGAGGTGGCTGCTGAGCTCTAGAAGCAGAATCAGGGCAGAAGGAAGCTTGTAAGGTTGAGCAGTCTGGTGGTCATGTTGTGTTCAAAGGAGAAGAAAACCAGAAGTAGTGACTGCACAGGCTCAAAGACCAGCACAAGGAGGTGGTTACCTGTGGAAAGAAGCAGCTACAAATCTGAGGGTGAGGCAGAAGAGAGAGAAGCAGCAGACGTAGCAAAGGGCCCAGCAGCAACTCAGTGGCAGCAGTACTGGTCCCAGCTCCCGTGCCACTGGGAATCTCACCACCTGTGATTGCTCACACAACTCCTTCCGATATTCCAAGTCCAAACAGCCAGCACAGAAATTTGCAAATGTCTGCAGAGCTGCAGAAAATGAGTGACAACCTAAACACAGAACTTGGTAAGAAACAGGAAACCCCAAGATTAATTATTTACTCTTGTTCCCCCTCTCCTCAGTCTCATGAATTTGGGAGTTCAAAGAGTTTTGCAAAGCAGAAGGCAACAGCATTGCTGTAATCTCAGAAACACTCAGCTGAGGGGCTGGGCAGTGTCTGGGAAAAAGTTAGGGCTGTCCATTGAGGGATGCTTTGCTCTGCCCAGTTCTCACTTGTGAGTGGTCACTTCATTTGCCACTCCAGCAACAAAGTGGGGCCAACAGGGCCCAGTGACTGAGGCTACTCTGAGAAAATGGATTTCATTGCTACTTCTGTGACTACATTTCTATGTGATGGTAAAATCTTGTTCAGCAAAGATTAGGCTGGAGGCCACTGTATTCTCCTTAGCTCCTGCTGCTCCCACCAAGGCCCCTGGGCCACCCTGCAGGAGGTCACACAGGAGGTCAATTCAAGAGGAACCCCAGGCAGCACAGATTGCTCTGAAAGGCAGAGACCCTGGTCACACAGTGCAATCACCTTGCTAGACTTCCTTATCCACACCAGTGAGATAAGGCCATTCTGTCACTTCAAAGATTGCTCTGAGGATAGTCACAGTGGGGACTATCACGTGCTAATAGCTCAGAGATAAAATGTGACAGAGGAGGAACACCACAGGAATGTCTGGCAGAAAATTAACACAGCCACGGGGGTACAGAGCCTGCACTAAGCTTCTTCCACAGAAAAACAGGTCTTTCCTTACAAGTTACCACCCTGAGCCAGTGGAGACTAAGCTAAGGGCAAACACACCAAGCTTCTGGCTACAAGTTCTGTTGCAGAGGAACATTTTTGTACAGAGTTTTATTATGACCTATGGGAAGAACATGAGCCCATACCTCAAGCTGGGAACAAAACACAGGAGTTTGGTTCATTCCAAGTTCAAGGGCAGCACAAACTAAGCACAAAGGGTTTCTGAGAATGGCTGGAAGCGAAAGATACCAGGAAAAGTCCCAGAGCTCACAGCAGTGTGAGAGCAGAGCGAATCACTGGGCAGGGGATGAGTGGTGTAGAGCCAATGTGAAGGAGGACAGTAGCCTTGGCTGGGGAGATCTAGGAGCTTGGCAGGGCTGGCTGCAAGAGCTGATACGTTTGGAACAGCAGGACCTGATGTGGAGATGCCCCAGGCTGGGGAAAAGGAGGAAAAATTTTATGATGGGAAAATGGAGCAAGGACAGATTTTTTTTTTTTGGGATCACTGGCAAACTACCTGTAGGAAATCTAAGGTGGTCTCTCAGACTGGAGGGACACCACAGATGTTGTCAGCAAGTGGGTTGGAGGCACAGCCACAGCAGTGGTTGCGGCTATGGAAGCACATGGACACTCTTGTGGAAAGAAGGGAAGGAAAGAGATGACAGCCCAGCAGCAGTAGCCAATGGCCAAAGCTTCTCATTTGTCAGCCTGATCACAGACTTCCGTGGCTCTCACTTCAGCACCTTCAGGCTGACTCTACGCTACTTCAAGTTAAAAATCCCAACAGCTGCAAAACAAGTGCTGTGATTTTCCCAGCAGGTTCTTTGGGTAATCCAATAACATATTTTCCTCTATTCCAGTAATACTGATTCAAAATACTTCTGCTCTCTAAAGAACTAAAAAGACCCCGTCTCATTCCTTGACACATGTGACAACTGTGCAACCACAGTACCTTTTCTCCAACTACTCAAAAATGCTGTCAGCACATCATTGCATCGCAAGAACCACAGGAGGGACAATGCCAGCACAGTGTGATGGCACCTCTTATCTCACTCTCCCAGCTCAAAATAGAGTGCCCAGCTCCAGCATCTATTACTGGACCACCCAGCATCACATGTAGCTCATGAAGTTCCATTCTTCCACTTTCATGTGTACACATATTTAAGACTTGAAGTAACAGTAATGGTAAATTAATGGCATGAGTAGACACAAGAATTAAACATAAGAACATTACAAATAACATGAGAGGCAACATGTTTGAGAGAGAAGTTGTTAGACAAACTGAAGTGTTACCACCTGGCTAGACAGAGAATTTTTTTAACCCAATGTCTTTTGTACTGACACTGTCTTGGCTAAATTTTGATTAAATCTGCTCTCTGCTCTCCAATACAGACTGTCTTTCTTGATAGCAGGATTCAGTCCAGAAACAATTCCCCCATCATCTGGAGTGCTCAGTCCCCTTTACACTCTCAGCCTCCTGTCTCCTGAGCCTCTGCTGAAGCCCAGCTGCAGCTCTCTGCTACAAGAGCTCTCTTGAATTCTGAGCCACTTACACAACAGACCTACCACCATGAAAAAAACTGTCACATTTCCTGCTTCCCCACCCAAAAAGAACCTTGTATTTGTGTACTATAAATATTTGCTCCTGCCAAAAGAACACGGGTTAGCAGAGCTGCAGATTTTTCTGACACTGGATACTGAGAAGAAGCATCAAGCACAAAGGCAGGTTTGTGAGCTGCTCCACTGCTGATGGAAAGCACGAGGGAGCAGCACTGCTGCTCAGCCCCAGGAGCGGAGACAGGGTGCAAACCCACCCCACTGCCATCAGCAGCAGACGTCCCATCTGACAGTCTGAGCCCACAACACTCACAACAGAGAAACCGCAAACCAGAGGTCTGTGCACGTACCGGCCAATGACAGAGCAGGTCTCGGTGTCGGCAGCCACAGCACCGTGCAGGTAATGCTGAGGACTGCACTTCGGTTGAGTGAAGATGACCACGAGCGCAACGACCACGGCCAGCGCCCCCAGGATCAGCAGCACCACACAACCGATCTTCCCCGTGGACATGTCTGTTCCTCGACACCGGCAGCAACTGGGAGGGTTTCACTCCTTTAGCGAAGGCGCTCGCCTTGCCCAGGGTGGGAGCAGATGATCCCGTCTCTTTTGGAGGGAGGTCTCGCCGAAGCGGGCTCTGCCCCCACGACTGAGAATTACTTTCTTTTTGGGACTAAAAGCTGCTAAAAAGGAAAGGGTGTTCTCTTTCTTTCCTGCCCTCCTACATGAGAGAGGCTTTTCACTGGCTTTTAAAAACTTTTTCTGGCATATCCACCATACATCTCTCTCTTTTTGTTTTTTTTTGAAGTCTCTGATGAAAACATTTAACACATTCACTGCTGGAGCACTTCAAAGTGAAATCTCTGTGCTGCTTACTGACTTCACACAGCCTTCCCGCCTTCACATTCTTGCCACAAAGAGCAAACAGAGGCAGCCTGCGTGGTAAATCACCAGCAAAATCAGAACATCAGTCCTACACTGCACACTTGGGATATTTTCTTTCCGTAAGGCTACTTGAAGAAGGAAAAACTAAATATAAAACAAAAGGTGGAACCTCCATGTTTACTCTTTCTTTACCTTATAGCTTATTATAATCTTGCTTATTTACCTACTTCTTCACCTTGCCAGTGGCCACACTGTATATCTGTAAATGAGTATCACAGAATATCTTGAATAAAGCAGCACATCCCTTCTACAAAACATCAGAACTAAGAGCTCTGGGAGGGTCCAGCCTCTATCCCTCAGCAGTCACAGTACCCAGAAAGTGAATGGCTGCTAAATAAAACTGGACCTGATTCCTAACCCAGGAGCAATGAGCGAGTATGAGCATACAGTGTACCTGGCTCCAGCCAGCTCCTAAAGAGCCTCTCAGTTATACAGTTGTCCTTCCCTTACAGGCACAGCCCAACATGTGCCTGGTGTATTGCCTGTTATGCAGATTTACACCCGCAGTTCAGTACAGATTCAGAATTTGCCCGCATCAAACTCCATCTCACAGCTAAGTCATGCTATTTCCTGCTTCATATCTCAACAAACTGTTTTGATAGACCAGACCGGCTTTTCTGTAGCTGTATCTTCCCATAAAGCTGTCTTGTGGAAGTGAGAACAGTCCAAGAAAAACACATTTTTGTCCAAGATAAAAGCATGGTCCCTGAGCAACAAGCTCTTGATCTCCACATCTCCATCTGAGCTGGCCAATACATTTGGCACATAACACATCTCCACAGCTCTGACATTACTCTTCATTACAAAACATTGCTGATCTTGTAAAATTTCTGAGTCCTTATATGACTTTCAAGTTCCATTTTTGACAAACTATTCAGTAACACTTAAAGAAGTGTCATCCTAGTGTTTTTTGGGAAAGTTCTTCCCTGTAAATTCATAGCAGGGCTAGAAAGCCTTACCACTCGGTACCAACAGACACCAGATGCAAGTGGACTTTACCACTTTACTTTCATCAAGTGCTATGCAGTCATCAGCTGCAGCCTCCCAATTTCCATCGACTTTGGTTTCCAGCTCAGCATATCCCACATCTTTCTGTGGAAAATTACCCTTGTGACACCAAGGGGAAGACCTGGAATAGGCAAGAAAGGTCAGAGTGTCATCTCCCTGGCCACATCTGAGAAGGCTAAGATGAGGCTATCATCTATTCCAACTAACAGATGCTTCCCACAGGCAAAGCCATTTGTCTTTCAGACACACAAATGAAGCCTGAGTCTCCTTCTCTCTTTCACTTGTTAAGCCTTTACAGTCTTTTTGGTGCAACACTCAACTTTGACCATCTTATGCTGCAAAGTCTGTACTGAGACTCCCATGTGAGAGGCTGCTTATCTGTTCCCATGCTGGTTTTGGGTTCAGGACTGTTCATCCTATTTTACCATCAGTGTCTGGGAGCACAGTTTGCCTTGGCATAAATCTCCACGCTGCAAGGAGTACCTGGTCCTGCACTTGCCAGCATGATGTTCTTGTAACTTGCATGAAAAGGAGCTCTGGTACTTAAAGACCCAGTGAAGAACGCTTACCTAAGACATACTCTAGATCAGGGGTCCTCAAACTTTTTAAACATGGGGCCGTGTCGGGGGCCAGTCCCCTGTCCTTGGACAGTGTCGGGTGCCAGAGCCACCAGCCTCAGGAAGTAGAGAACTGCGGGCTGGGGTTTGAGGACCCCTGCTCTAGATAGTCTCATTCTAGAATCCTAAGCATTCTCCTTTGTCTTTCCAGTGTCTGAGTGACACTGCAACATTCCCAAGCGGACACCCTCCTGCTGGTGTTTGCTTGCAGAGCACTGTCTACAGTCACCAAGCTCTTACTGTAACAAGAAATGTGTTTTGCATTTCCCAACTCAATCGATGTTTAAAACATTGGTCAAGAGTCTGGGAATATCTCCAGGAGCATGCAACCAGAAGGTAAACTGGTTGTTTTTTATACACTGCTTTCCTCCTCTTCCAGTCATGTTTGCTTATAACCCTGGAACAGTATTAGTCTCTATATGATAATCAAACTGCAGAAACTTGGGCAACGTACCAGGGATTTATCATTCAAATCTTCTCAGAGCCATAACTGTGAGTTACACAGATCCATTAGTCTCAG
Organism: Rhinopomastus cyanomelas; assembly: GCA_013400115.1. Lineage (NCBI taxonomy): Eukaryota > Metazoa > Chordata > Aves > Bucerotiformes > Rhinopomastidae > Rhinopomastus > Rhinopomastus cyanomelas. The sequence goes on along the minus strand of VXBP01001971.1, from coordinate 519,767 downwards.
AAACTGAGAAACATCAGGCTTTGTGCATGACCTTCCTTCAGAAGCAACATTTTCTTCATTGAGGGATATGGGTTTGCTCCCACAAAAATCAAGTTTGTATAGTTTTCAGACTTGTGGAAAAACAAATACTCAAGAGACTAGAAATTCTGATACCGAAGAATTTCACGTTCATGTCTCTATTTCCTCTCTTATTTCTCAGAATTAATGATGAGAGTTAAGCCTGTAAACTCCTCTGATGCAGGAAAACCCAACCCCGCTTCTTTTGTTATTGAAATGAGAAAAGGGAAACATGCCCTAAAATTACTCATGGGCTTCATATTCCACTGAGAGGAACATTTAAGTACCTTCTGAAATGAGGCTTTTTGGTTTTCCTGTTAAATTTCAAAGCATGCCAGGGAACAACTGTCCTGGTTCTAAGCTGAGAAACTTGGCAGTACTTCATGCTGTGGCAGGGGGATTGGACTAGATGATCTTTTGAGGTCCCTTCCAATCCCTGATGATTCTATGACTCTATGATTCATCTCCAGTTCTTGAATGCACACTTCTGGCTGCAGCTGCAATGGTTAAACTCCTCCTACAAGCCCTGAGAAGGTCTGGGGGTAATCACAAGCAGCCCATGTGTTAGTGCGGGGCTAGGTGACCAACCTCCATACTGAAGAGGATGCAAACCAACAGTCCAGCAGTTCTCTGGCACCATTTTCCTCAGCCACACTAACTTCCAGCTCCCTGCTGTAAGGGATCTCACTTTATGGGCTGCAAGCATGAGCAAGGGACAGCACTGGAACAGGACAGTCACAGGACACACGCTGTTCCTCACATCACTGAAACGATAACCAAAAAGGACCCATCACAATTGCAGGGACTCCTGTATCTTTGTGGAATTTCCTAGATTAAAGGCAGAGCTACCACCTCCTTCTTCCTTTCCTGCTGGTTACTAAGCAATGCCTGGAAGAAACGCTCTGTGAAAGCCAAACCAAAACATCCTCTTTCTACAGTTTGACCAACATATTGAAAGGCAACTATTTGCACAACCTTGCTTAGTGGGACACAAGACACAGACCTCTGCCCAAGGGAAACTTTTCTCCATTAACTTTATTGCATGAGTATGTCCAGGGACGTTTTACTGCACAGCATCATGTCATTCTTCCTTACAACACTGTAGCTGTGCTCGAGGTTAGATAAACAGGGAAACCTTACGATTCAGCCTTTAACACTTGAGGGCTGGTCTGGAGCAAATCCAGCAGGAAATGTTGTTTTCTTAAAGACTAAAGCTCATTAGTACAATTACTACAGCAGCTGAAAATACCCACACCAGAAAACAAAAGAGAGCCTTGTGTACATCCAGAGACACCAAGAGTAAACTCTGCCTGAACTCTGTTTGGACTAAATTAGGCCAAATTTGGGGTAGCAACCCTAAAGCACATTTGTGGGGGGGTTTAACTTACAGAAAAATACTAAACTCACCAAAAGTACTAAAAATCACCTATTTACAGGTCCCTGGTCCGTGCTAACACCATGGAGGAGATAGAAAGAAACACTCCGTGGGCTGCACGTACTGAGCCCCAAGCAAATGTGATGCTCTGTCTGCCTTAGGCTGTTTGTGCAGCTGCTACAACTTTTTCTGGTTTTCTCTTTTTAAGTTCTGAATGTTAGTTAAGGTTACACAGAAACTATAGGGCCTTTTGTCTTAAGGGACCATCTGAAAACAACCTCATCCTTTCACAGAAAGGAGCAAGGAGGGAAAATGTCTTCTAAAAGTCCCCTAAATGAGAACTGGAAAGAAAATGAGACCAGGGTTTTCTGGGATTCCCAGCCAACTAACAGAGCTGAACTGCAGCACAGAGTAAGCCTAATCTTTGAGTGAGGGATCAAGACCAGAGCTAGCATCTGGATTTCATCTCATCTCCACAATGAGCAGAAATGCTCAAACAGAGAACAGACAGAGTCAAACAGACCCCTCTTTCCTCTGGAGACAGCGAGCCCCTTACTCTGCCTACCCCAACAGCTCTTTCTGAGAAACAAGAGCATCCCAACATGAGTTTTGCAGTTCCCTACCATGTCATAGAATCCAGTGACATCCCCAGCAAGAGCTGGTGCTGAAAGGTGAAGGGAAGGAAGGGAAAGGTCATGCAAGTAGTGCAGAAAGGACAGGAGGGGACCAGGACGTGTCATTGGGAGGCCACAAGTTACTGGAGAGACTCAGATTGCCACAGATTCCCCTTTCATTAATTGCAGATTAAACAGAGCCTGAGCACTCAGCCCCACTGTCCTCTCCCTGCTGCACCTCCAGCCCTTTGGGAAGGATAAGTCCTAAAAATACAAGGCAGATGTTTGAGTGCTGCAAGTCAACAAGGATCTCATGAGAACCAGCACACAAGTGCAAGCCGAGTTTCTCCGTGTAGGAAAAGGTAAGAGCAGGTTCTTAACAGCTCTTATGGTCCCTGTGTACTTCACAAGCAAAGCAACTGAGAGTTGATAGAAGAATAAGCAGTTCAGCTCCACAAACAGTAAAAAAGAGGGTTATTGTTCATTATGCTACTAAAGACGCAGGCTCCTAGCTCTGTCTTGGTCCCAGAGATAACAGCACCCTTAAAACATCCCTTCCTTCTGAACAGTCCCAGGAGTTCCTGCCTAGATGATCTTTTCAGGTCCCTTCCAATCCCTAATGACTCTATGATTCTATGAAACAGCCCCCTCCTTGTGCAAGAATACAGGAGTGTTTGCTTTCCTCACCAAGATCTTAAGAAGCCACATGCAGGAAGGGAGACATTCAGTCTTCTGGTGTCTGCTTGATGCCCTTTTTTACTTCCCTGCTCATCTTTCACTGCTGTTTTAATTTGGAAATTCCCCAGTGATCAAATCTGGTCAAGAAGTGGTGTTTCCAGGCTGTTGCACAATTCCCTTTGGAGCTGTTTTATTATTTATACTTAATCACTTTCCCACACAGTGATCGCTGTAACTGGCTCCTTTCTTCCTTCAAAAGTTTACACTTTCCTCTAGGGACCCGCTGATATTATAGTCCCAGAATTTACTCAGCTGCAATGTGGGGTAGAAATTACAAAAATCCAACTGCTGCTCATTCATGAGAATGAGCACTGGGAATGGAAAAAGCCCTGCGTCCCCACATTTGGAACTGGAACACTGATCTTCGTCCGCATTAAACACGTAGTGGGAGAACATCTGAGCTGAGCTGGATGAGTGCTACTTATTGTTATTTCCATTTTATTCATATTCTATGTATTCATATGTATTCCCTTTTATTAATATATTTAATTTTCATTTCCATTTTGTTTCAATCAAGTGTTTCCAGGAATTCATGCATGCCTTTCCCTTCTTTTCTACAGTAGATATTTCATTTAAAGACCTTTCTTCGCACAACAGTTAGCTGTGCTTCTTGTCATGTTAAAGGAAGACACTTTCTGCTTATTGAATTGGAAAATGCAAGCAGCTTACTGTCAGCAATAAATTTCAGACTGTCACAATTTTCATAGCAAGTCTTTCTTTTCTCAGCTTTTTTAATACGCACAGTCTGGATTGGCTACTCAGACCACTGTTTAGGCTGATGAATGGGCTACGGGATGCTACGTGTAGTACTACAGGACTGCCAAGACACTGTAGAAACATGTCCACACATATCTGAGCTGACAAACACGCACTGAAAACCTTTTCAGAGACAGCCAGAACCAACACCCCTGTCATCTACAGGTAACACAAATGGAAAAAGCAGAGAGACAGAAAACAAAGATTTGGAGTATTAAAACAAGCTCAGTGCTAGGAGAAGCTCTTGGGAAGTGAGACAGTGCAGCAGCAGACATTAAGACACACAGTTCTGGGAAAAGCTCCTGCTGGGTATGGAAATCAAAGATTCAAACAATGACACAGAGCCTTTCCAAATCACTTAGCAGTGGCTGTACCAGCACAGTACATTTAATCCCTCTGATTTAATTTCCTTCTGCTTTATTCACCACAAACCTTCTCTGGCTCCAAGCCCTGTGCTAGTAACTTCCACAGGAGTCAAAAAGAGACAGGTAGCGGCATTAGGAACAAAATACTGACTCCAGAAAACCTCGTGGGGTTGGGGGATTTGTTTTGCTGTTGGTTTCTTGGGTTGGGTTTTTCGTACATAAAGAGCAGAGTAACTGTTCTCCATGTCAAAGGCCAGATGGAAGCTGTAGCATTTACCAAAGAGAAACAGATGTCAGAATCACAGAATATCTTGGCTGGAATTAGTTTAGGACATTAATCAGGACAAAGTAATTAACGCACACATCTGAGGCTTGCCTGCCACGGACTGAAGGACTTCCAGCAGTGACCAGTCAAGGTGTCCCGTTTTAATAAAAGCTAAATTAATTTGAAAGCTTTTGGAGCACAGGAAGAAGATCTCAGCATGCACCTCCAGAGCTTCCTGCTAGCAGCCAGAATGGTGCTGAAACAAAAAGAAAAAGGACTTGGTCCTTCAGCCTCACCAAGAACCAAAACCAAAACCCTTGTACCTCAGCCACGCGACTAACGGCATCTTGGCTTCCTTTCATCTCCTTCTATTTTTCCCTTGTCTGCACCAGCAGCTTTCACAACAATTTCATTTTTAGTGCTTTGTTTACATAGTTTTGGATGCCATACACCAGTAAAGCCCAGGATGAATTAGAGGATTGAGATTCACAGCTCTCCCATCAGGTAGATGTTCCCATCCCATAGACAGTGTTTATCCTCCTCCATACTGTTTTCTTTCCTGAGATGCCAGTCAGCATCCATAAAGCATTCAGGTCCCAAACCAAGTGGAACCCATAAATGGGCAGCCCAAAAGCATGAGCAATGTTTTATTATTAAAACTTCACCTCTCTTTCTTGGTCAGTTGGTGCCTGGGGCCATTCTCTCCCTGGTAAATTGCTCCTGACATGGCAGAGCCTGGCTATGCCTCTGCTACAGGGACATTTCTTTTCTTTCAGTGACTCTACCTAGCATCTATAACCTGCCAGAAAAAGGAAACTTCCTTTCTTCAAAGCCAGGTAGCCACTGCCAAGTGGTACCTCAAGTGCAGAAGAAACCCCCAGCAGCCCCTTCACTCCTGACAAAAGGCAGTCAGCACTTTCTTTTCCTTCCTTTGCCTCTTCCCATTCCTCACAGCCTGGGGTGACTTCTAAGAAAAGACAAGTGATACTCAGTCTACGGATACCAGGCTCTACTTTCATGCCAAGTGCTGAAAAGGTGCCAATTATCAGTCCGGAGCCAAATGGAACTTGCCCTCTTGTGCTTATTCCCCAAGCTCTGACACTGCAGAGTCAAGGGCAGATCTGTGCTGGGCTCCAGACAAGCCCTGACTCTCTGTGGACTGGACACCTTCTGTATTTCCTTGCCTGACACTGAAATTCAGTCAGACTGCACAGGGTTGGACAAACACAGAAACACCTACACCATGTACATTAGTGGCCAAGATTGGTGACTACTGTGGCTTGGAGGCTTCTTCTTCATTCAAGGCCAAAAAAACTCAGCAAAAGCAAAAGTGCTTGCAGTTGGAAAACATCTCTGTTCTTTAGACATTGCTTAGAAAGAGGAAAAAATAATGTATTTTAAAACTGAAATAGTTCAGCATTCAAACATAAAGACATTTAATCAAAAAGGTAGGAAGAGACCTCAAAGATCAAATCCAGCCATCAACTCAACACCACCATGGCCACTAAACCACATTTCCAAGCGCCTCATGTACACTCTTTCAACACCTCCAGGGATGGTGACTTCACCGCCTCCCCGGGCAGCCTGTTCCAAACCTTGACCTGTCCTGGTCTCATGGTCATAGACACTGACCCATCTGAAGAATGGAAGCCTCATGTGCTTCCATTGAGTTTTACCCTTTCTGTACAACAGCTTTAGCTGTTGACTGTCGCTATATAAGAACATGAAGACAGACAGGTGGGTCAAACTGAGAGCCCACAGCTCAGTATCCTGCCTCTGACAGCGCTGGCAGCGGATGCCCAGGGAAGACTAGAGCAGTAAGAGTGTAGCAATCAATGTTGGAGGAGGGTTTTCCCCCTGAAGGCAAACACTGAACACATACCGACTTCTTGTTCATTTGAAAATTAAGAAAACTGCCTGGAAACTGCATCACAACAAAGGAGCTTAAGTATTACACAACCAATTAACTTTCCCTAATAATTAGTAGCTGCAGAACTGTATTTCAAGTGCCTCCTTTTGCAAGCACCACAGGCAATCCTGTGATTCCTCTAGGTGCTATTAGAAGATCAGCTTCTAGACATGGAATTGAAGAAAATATGGGAGTGACCCACTCAGAAGTCCCAATGAGCATCACTCCATCAGCATCAAGTCCTGCTTGAATGCAGGCTGAGACTTGGCTTGCTCTGAGCTCTGTGACAACACCTCTACTGGAACATTAACCAGGCACACGGAGGTCAGCTGGGTCAGAGCAGCCATGTCCGGGCCAGTGACCTGCCTAGTCCTAAAACTGGATGGCTGTAGTAATCTGCCTTTAGAGAATAGTTTCTTGACACCCCTGACAGCCAATCCATCTCAAATCACAACTCAGACTGATAAAATTCATTTCACATGACCCGCTAGACATTCAAAAGTAAATTCCTGTCCTTGGTTGTATTGTATTTATGTTGAATTAGATTAAAGGTGCTAACTGCCAAACGGACAGTGACAGCAGAACCAGTGACGACACATCTGTCTTGTGAAAACACAAGATGAACTGGAAATAATTTCCAGGATAGAACATGACAAGAGAAAAACATTTAGACTGTACTTCAGAGCAATTCATACAGACAGCTTCCACATGGAATTAAAGACAAAATACGCTTTTGAGTCTCAGCAGTTCAGTGATTCAGCAAAGTGAGGATTAACCGTGACTACTTGTGGCACAGGACAGGTGTGTACATTTTCAAAACTATTATCACAGAAGTACCTTCAGTAACAAAGCCAATAGCTGGAAGTAGCCCTCAGTCTCCTCCTGGCTCCAAGCTGGTACCTGTTCATTGGCAACAGCTCAGCATGATTTCTCATCCTGCAACTACTGTTTTTGGTAAGACAACAGAAGTCTTGTCTTTCTCAGGGTTGTGATTTGGCATCTCTGATGAACCATGAAGCGTCAATAAGAGTGAAATAATTTAAACGTAAGAGAAGTTATTTAAGCATAATTAATGAACTTGAACCTAGAAAGGAAAGTGATTCTTGTCAAAGGTCTGGCTTTTCAAGATGCTGCTAGGAAGTCCCTAATGAGGAGGAGAAATCCTTATGACCAGAGTTTTCCATATGCTGAGGAACTAGCGCTTCAGCAGCTCTTCGCTCGCTATCAATGTACAGCAACATTCACGCAATCTAACATCAGAGTCACCTCTTCTGTGTTTCTTGGTGTTTAGTCACTTCCTTTTGCCAGAAGTAATAGGAATGTCAAACCCACATGCTCGAGAGAGTACTAAGAAATGGCTTGCAATACGCAAAGAACCACAAAGCTACAGCTGGAGGCTGGTGGTGAAACAACGTGAGCGGCTAGAGGTTAAGCTACATGCTCGGTGTCTGGGAGGCTGGAAAGCAGAACACATTTCTGGGAAATAAAGATGACTTACAACAAAAACCCAAACAAAACAAACAGGCTTGGAAACAAAATTCATTAGTGAAACTGGGAACCTTGCCCTCTCCCTGGACCTCTACAATTCTAAACACAATCTGGGTCCTTTGTAGGGATGCAATGAACTTAATTTCTGTTTACATAGTAGAGTATGTGTGTCCTTGGAAGAATGAGTGGGTGCTGAGGTTGTACTTTGTTAACCCTGGTTGTGCTAGGGAAAACAGCTGTGGAATGTTCTTTTCTCTTTAGCAGTGACACCCTTAATCCTTCCACCTTGAGTGGATACCCCCTCCCCAGGGCACTGGGGGGTTACTGTACAGGCAGAGGGTACCTCTGATTCTGGTTACACTTTCAGTGTACTGTGGTGCCAGGCGTGGTGCTGGCACATGCACCAGCCACACTTAGCACATGAAATGCAACCTGGAAGGAGCCAGAGGGGTATAAAGCTCTGGCTGAGAAAGACCCCAGTTTACCAGTCTAAGAGCCGTTCATGCTGATCCCTCAGCTACCTGTTGGCTGGCACCTATCCATGGCACTCCAGTTCCCCAGGCAAAGGACTACTCAGAGAGTGCTTGAAGAAGCCATTGCTTCACTGTGAGAACTCCTTTGAACTTTACTTTTACTATTCAGCTTAAATTGCTCAGAGCCCTAACCTTGATTTTAAACCTGCACTGGGCTATAAGTCAGTATCTCCGCTACATCCCCAGGTCACACAGTTCTGAGGTAACTCTACCAGGAGCCTTACAACTATTTTGGCAACCCCTTTTTGAGCGCCTATCTCTGAGTATACATCTAGGATTTCTGTTTCCTAGATTCCTAACCCTAATTCTGTGCCTGCCCTGAGTGTAACGCAGTGGCACACACCACAAAACTTGGTAAAGTTTAGGTGGGGATGGCCTCCAGTCCCCAGTGCCAGACCTGTTCCTGTTCTCTATTAGTGAATGCTCTGTCCTCTCAGGACACCTCTCCACCTCTGTCTCAGGTGGGCTGATCTATGAGAGACATCTATGCATGACCCATCAGCTTATGTAGAAACTAATATTCAATTCAGTGAATAGATTGGGAGATGAGGACACCTACAGGAGTAGGGCTATGGGATCTGCTCCCCAGGCTGTTCTTAAGCATGGCTTCAGTAACACTGTTGACGTTACATCATCTTGTCCCTGTGCTGCACAGAACAGCCTAGAGGCCTGGAGAAGATTATGGATGCTGTTCTAGTTCCAGACATCACTGTTCTGGCCTTGATGGTGTTGACTTCTTAAGCCCTGCAGCTAACCAACACATGCTATCTGGAACACTTTGTGGATTAACTATCCTTAATGTCAGGCCTAATGTTCTTCTAGCTAATTCCAGTCACAAAACCTGTCTAAGTATATGTACTGAATCAGGACATTAGACTTTTCCATCTGCATGGCTCCCCTTGCCTCTTAAATCAGCCTGTTCCTCTCACCTCTGTCTCTCACACAGACAACAGCATTAAGCAAAATTTCTCCTACCCACATGAAATAACCGTTGTCTTCTCTTCTTCAAATACATACAGAGCTGCAGCAGCGTCTGGTGCTCAGGGGAAGGCAGCAGAATACAACAACCCAGCAGCAGAATCCCAGTTTGCCTTGATGTAACACAGGACAGTCTCATAAACCTTGCTATCACCATCAAGGCAGAGGCAGAAGTGACTTATCCACAGAAAGGTGTGGGCAATTAATTTACGACTACAAAGCACGTCAGTGGCAGAACAAAGAATATAGTCCAAGAGGAATGTTCCTCCTCACTCCACCTGCAAGACAACCCTTGCACAGCTCTTTCCACAGTCAAAAAGCTGACTCAGCTAAGAGTCTGAGATTAAAATGCAGGGTGTGGATCTAAAGGCCCCAGATTCCTTTCTGTGGAATCAGTTTCGCAAAGAGGAAAAAAAATTCAAACACAATTTTACGTAAGACAATAAATTTTAAAAAGTTGTCCCCACCTACACAGAAGTTTTGTTTTCTGTATCCATGAACATTTTACTCTTTGATTACTCATGATTACTTTGATTACTCATGATTGCTCATGATTACTTTGAATACTCATGGTTATTCTCCAAAATGGAATGAATGGAGCCAGGCCCTTCTCAACGTGATAGGACAAGGGGCAATGGGTGTGAGCTAGAACAGAGGTTCCATGTGAATGTGAGAAGGAACTTCTTCAGAATGAGGGTGACAGAGCACTGGAACAGTCTGCCCAGGGGAGTTGTGGAGTCTCCTTCTCTGGGAGATGTTTAAAACCCATCTGGATGTGTTCCTGTATGACTTGGTCTAGGTGATCTTGCTGTGGCAGGGGGATTGGACTGGATGATCTTTCGAGGTTCCTTCCAATCCCTAATGTTCTGTCATTCTGTGTGATTCTGTGATTTTAGAAGCACATTTTGTGACATTCAGTATTCAGTGTTTCATTCTGAGACGGGTGATTATTACATTGTAGTGTTTTGGAGAACAGGATTATGTGAAGCTCCATTTTTACAACATTCCTGTAAGCCCTTGGATACCATCCTGCGCCTGATACGATCTCACTGACGTCCCTACATTTAGTATAAGTTGACAGTCTATTAAGAACTGTCAGGTTTATTTTTAATCCAGTCTTACGTCACAAAATAAACCTGAACTTGGCAAATCTGACAACCGTGAACTTCATGTGCCTAAGAGAAATTGTTGGTTGCTAATTTATCTGCTCCGTCTAGCTCTGTGTCCGGCTTTCACATGTGACAAGCATAAGCCTGGTGCTTCTAGCAGACCATTTGGTCTAGGTTGGCTCTACCACTACAGATCATGTCCTACTGAGTCCCAAACGTTTCTTCTGGTTCCTGTTTCACAGTCATGCTCCTTACTTCTGGAAATACACCAAGAAATCTGATTCAGGATAAAACCAGCCTGTTCCAAGACAGTTTCTTTCTCTCATATCAGCATTTCAAATGCTCTTGAAGGTTTGGCTCAGCATTCAAAGCAGAAACTCTTTTGTTCCATTCTCATGTTATGCAGGTACCAGTCTCACAACTGTGAAATTGAGCAAGTAAAAACAAGAAAAAAAATTAAAAATTAAAGGAGCAAATAATGGATAATGGGAAATCTGATCCATTCCAAGTGGTGTTAAATGATCGCCATTAGCAAAACAACTTCAAAATATAATTTCCTGTGTACTGGAAGGAAACACATCCATCTCACAAAGTCAAAGAGATTCAGAGTCCAAGCTCAAAGATGATGTTTAAGCTTCCATGAAGCAATTAGCTATGACAGATGTTCACTCCTAGGTCAAACATACATAAGAAGGACATAGAACTCCTGGAATGTGTCAAGAGAAGAGCAACTAAAATGATCAGCGGGCTGGAGCACCTCCCCTATGAACAAGCTGGGGTTGTTCAGCCTCGAGAAAAGGAGACTCTGAGTCAGCTTTCAGTACCTGAAGGGGGCTACAAGAATGTTGGGGTAGGGCTTTTTACATAGGTCATAGGGAGAGGACAAGGCAAAAGGATTACAGAGTCGAAGAGGGGAGATTGAGGTTGGACCAGAACAAATTCTTTCCTGTGAGGGTGGTGAGATGCTGGAACAGGTTGTCCTTCAGATATCAAAGAGCCTAGTCCCAAATCAAAGTGATGTACATCAGTATAAGCAAACAAACCCCAAGAGCCATTTCAAAGCTGCTCTTCCTAAAGTGGCTCAATAGCAAATGTTGTTACTTGAAGAAACTTCAGTCATTGAATACTTAACTGTGCTTAGGCCTTATCTTGAAAGGTCCACAGGCAAATAGTTTTGAAGACAACAATCTCCTGGCTTGACCGGGGTCAAACCAGTTTCTTCCCCTGGTTTCTGCAGATCCAGAGCCCCATCTGATATTTGCAGAAAGTCCTTACATGAGTCTCAAGAAATTCTTTTCTACCACAGGGGAATTTTTTTTATTTGCTGTTTTTTTATATCCTTTTTTCAGGTCCTGTAACTGACCCCCCATCACGAGCTCTGTACAGTTTCAGAGTCATGCATACTTGATCTTGCTTGTCAGGCTGAAGCACTCAATACCCAAGGCTTTTGACTGTCACCTCCTGGTCACTCACCCCAGCAATTTACATTGATATCTCTCATCTTGACTGCCAAAGCTAAAAACTGCATGTTCTAAAGAGCAAACGCTTCACACGGGTAAGTAACTGCAGAATCTGAAAAGATAAAGATAAAACCCAGCTGGCAAAAGGCCATCAGTGGGAGAGACATTCTGCTTCCCAAATAGTGCTTGCAGAAGGGAAAAGGAGATTATTGAAGGTATCACCAAATAGATTCACTGCCCTTTAAAAAAAGCAGTACCTCCTTTTAACTGGAAGGACAAAAATAACATGAAATACTGTATCAGTTACAAAACCAATCAACTACACCTTACTCCACCTATATAACGGCTCTGAACTGCCTCCTTTCCTAAGGTTATTACTTATTGTATTTCATTTTACTAAGAAGCTTAGAGCCACATTTACTTGTTTGGGATCCTTTCATAACCTGGATGCTAAACAAATCCAAGGGCACCTTGCCATTGTGATGGCTATGCAAGATCCTTGGGAAAACTCACCTACAACAAATCCTGTAGATGGAGAGGCTGCCTTTCTGGAAAGAGCAATCATGCTTGGAGGCACCCAGCACAGCCTCGCAAGGAGTGTCACTGGTCACTGTCTCCTCTGTTGAGGGACAGATGCTTCTCTGCCACTCCGTTGAATGTCATGCAGTTAAGGAAGACACCGAGAAATATGTGGGAACAAGAGGCACCTGTTCTAAGTGAGAACAACAACTACCTGACACACACCTGATTCCCTTCAGAAGGCCCAGACTCTTACAGCTGGAAATACACTGAATTTAAAAGCTGATTTGGGGCTCTGTAACAAAATCCACAGTCAGAGGAGCATTTCAGAGGGAGCCACTCCCCAAATCTGTGCTACACAGGGTACATTCAGCTGTAGGACGGAGGTGCAGCCAAAGGCAATCTCTCTCCTTCACAGTGCCTGCATCCAGGTGACATTGTGGTTTTTGCAGAAAGCCAGTGAACTGAGAAATAGGAGTGTCAGTTTGGAAAAGTATAAATAGCAAGCTGAGTTCTAACTCCACACTTCAAACACTACTCCGTGCTGAGCAATTCATGCTTATCTTACTGCATCAAGATTTTGCTTTAGAAGTACCAGGAAATATCTAGAAGCAAAATGAAGCTGCAGTTATGAGCTTGGAGTACCATTTCATGCAAAATCAACAACAAATGCTTCTCGTAAATGGAACAGTGTTTTTACCCCTAGGCTAACCTTGCTCAATTAAAAATCAGAACGTGGATCATCAGCAATCAGACTAGAAAATGGTTCATCAAACATGGTTTTGCTTCTTGGAGCCTAATCCCAGACCACAACCCCTAAAGCAAAACTAAAAAGTATTTTCAGTGCTCACTGTATTCAAACCTCCTCAGACTCTTGATCTCATGAGTTGCTTCAGCATAAAACATTATGTTTATACTCTCTGCCACCAGTACCCGTATTTTATCCTAAGTGGTGACACATTGAGACCACTTCTGCCTCAAGCGCCTGGATTCTTGTGATTATGCAACAAATCTAGTTTTAATTAAAACCAAATTTCTAACTCTTTGTATGAAATCTTCAAAATGGAACTGCTAAAGTTGCAAAACTGAAGGCACACACAGAAAGGCGCAAAACACACTGCTTGTTAAATCAGCCTACTCTTAAGATGCTCTGACCACTGTGGGAGACAAGATGGAATTGGGACTCCTGATGCCATGTCGTCACACAACATCCTAAGCAGTCTCTGTTTGCAGAAGACAGGCAAAAATGTAACAACTCTGCAGAAACCATTAAGCTAAATTAATGCAGAGACTCCAATAGAAATTAACTGATATATTAAAAAAAACCAAAACAGTAGGGTCTGTTCTTTTCTTGCTTGAAAGGGGATGTCTATGGCACAAGGCTTCCAAGTTGGAACAGTTTTTCCTGCAGAGCTATCCTGTTGCTATCAATCAACCCCTGGGGATTCCACATTTCAGCAAGGACCTGTTCCAATCCACCACTGTCCTCTGGGCTTTTTCAAACCAAGAACTATTTCAAATTTTACTTTGTATAAAAGACAACGATAGTGCTCCCTGAATTAATAAAAAAACCTGCTCCATAAGAGATAACGTAGAGCAACATATTGATGAAGCCTTCCATTTCTGCCAGAGACTCCCCTGGCATCAGTAATGCACAAGCCTAAGTGTCTCATATTTCTGAAGGATTACTTTTTATAATCTGAAGAGGAATCCACGGACAGCTCCATCCTTTGAGAATGTTCTGTAAGATCCTGCTACCAGATAGGTATTTTTTTTAACCCCAGAGAGCAGTTTAATATTCAATAGCTTTGTCCTGGCTAAATAGGTTAAGAACACAACAATCAGCTCAAAGAGCTGTATGCTAAAAGCAGGCAGATGCTCTGTGATGGTTAAACACATCCAGAGAGCCTGCTGACTCAGACAAAAAGCCAGAAGGTTACATACAATGGATGGGTTAATATTTCTCAGACTACAAAGGAAGATTCATGTGCTGCCAAGGGGACAGCGTAAGGTTGATGCCTGCTTGAGCAGAACCACTTTGGAAAGAGATGTTGCTTCAGTTAGACCAGAAACATCAGTTTCAAAAATTCCCCTTTGCTCCTCACCTATGTGACTCTAAGCTGTGTTCCAGGTGAATTCTTACTAACTGGTAGTCTGGTTTTGATCCCATCACAGCTGAACAGACTGATGTGTTCTAATAATGTAATCCATGCCTGACATAACAACACCCAAACAATTCTCTGGCCAGAAGGCAGCATTTGACGCAGTTGTTGGATGTTGTGACCCTCTAACCTGTCCCTACAGGAGGAGATTAGATTAATCCCACACAAGCAACAAGATCTGTCTAATTTATCAGGAATCTGTGCTGGTTTTTTAAATAGATTATTTCTACTTTTAAGTTCTTCTCTCAGATTCACTGATTGACATAATTAGGTTAAAGGGTCTTGTTCCCAGCTTTGCTGTATCTGAGTCAGAGTTCAAGAGGAGCTGAAGTGCCCCAAAGCTGGGCTGTTTCTCCCTCTGATCCACTTGTTTATAAAAGACGGCATCTTTAGCTAAAGCATTCATGTAACACTCCAGCACTCAAACCTCCCACTCAAGTCTGTAAAATGCAACGGAAGCCACATATGATTAAATTCCAAGGTTTTTAGTACTGCTTTCAGAAAAAAAGGCTGTATGAGCCCCAGAACTATGCAAGCCGTGCTTTATACATACGCCAAACATTGAACCTGAGCAGCAGTCACAGTGCAAGCTGCCATCAGAGGATTCAGAGTGTCTCTTTTCCCAGTGGATTTTCTGGTGCTAAGTGTTGTATTAGCTCACTCTACTATGTGCAAATTGTTTGTGCTCTGCTGAGCCACTTATCTTTATGGCAATTGTGTGAACTTAATTACCTCTGTAGAGTTTGATTGAAGCTGTAATACTGCAGTGAATACACCAAATGGTGGCTTCCCTTTGAAGCTACCTAGGAGAAGTGCTAGTGTGCCCCAAGAGCCCCTGTACTCTGCACTAGTGAGGCCTCAGATTAAATATTGCATTCAGCTTTGGACACCTCAATACAAGGTCATTGAGTGCTGGAGTAGGTCCAAAGAAGGGCCTGGAGAACAGGTCTTATGAGTAGCAGCTGAGGGATCAGGGGTTGTTTAGCCTGGAGAAAAGGAGGTCAAGAGAAGATCGTATCAACCTTTAAAACTACCTGAAGAGAGGTTGCAGAGAGGTGGAGGTTGGTCTCTTCTCTCAAGTCACTAGAGATAGGAAGAGAGAAAATGGCCTCAGGTTGTGTCAGGGGAGGTTTAGACTGGACATTATGAAAAACTTATTCAATGACAGAGCAGTCAGAGATTGGAACAGGCTGCACAGAGAAGTGGTGGAGTCACTGTCCCTGGAGGAGTTCAAAAAACGAGTCGATGTGGACTTGGACACTTAATGGGCAGAGCTGGGTTGAACTGTTGGATTTGATGATCTTGGAGATCTCTTCTAACCTTAATGATTCTATGCTTCTAAATCAGTCATTTCAGCTGAGCACCTATTTGCCCAACTAGAATGTTTCACACAATGAATGATAAAGAGCGAAGACCAAACCAGATCACTGAATGGACTTCAGGCATCCAGAAAACAGCTCAGCCTCCAACTATCTCAGGAATATTCCTCTCAGGAAGAACATACTAACAAAGCAAAAAAGCCCTTCTTGTCACCAAGGCTTAAAGACAGCTGTAATTTGAGGGGAAAAAAAGAAAACTGAAATCTAGGTAAAGAGCTTCTCAGCAGGTGACAGAACTTTTCTGGCCTTCTGTTTCTCGATCTGCAAAATGGATAAAAGCCCCCATATACAATCCTGACACGTACATTTGAAAGTGCCCTAAGCATGAGTGACAATGGACCCACACCACTGATTGCAGTAGGCTCAAGAACCAACCTATAAATACAAGCATACTGTCATTGTACAGTTCTCCTCAACAGTTTCCCTAGTTCTTAAAATACTTTGATACGTTTCTCTCACGGCTCTGTTTCATTAATTTGCACAAGTGTTACGGAGCCACCCAGCCACCAGGCACCCCCTTTACTCTGTTTGTACTTATTCACCCAGTCATTTATTTCACGGTTTTTTTCTCCAGTTCTATCACCCACTGAACACGCATCTGGTCTATTGTTTCCTTAACTTCTGGAAATCACACCCGTTAACTTTCGTAGGGAAATAAACACATGGCAGAAACTTGACCATCAAATTCCAACAGCTTTTTCAAGGGCTAAAATAGCTCTTTATCCCCACCTGGAGGAGGGACCGGGCCTTCAAGGAAGAGAAGGCTTCGCGCAGAGACAGTCTCCAGCTTATAACTGCACTTGTAAAGCACGGCCAGCATCCCCCCAACCCAAGACACACACAGGGATCACGGCGAGGACAGCTCAGTCCTGTTCAATCGCACATGTCAAGGAATTCTTCTGTCACCTGGAACCAGTTTGCTACATTCAAAATATTGGGCATTTGTTTTAAAAAAGCCTCTTTATTGATAATAAAGAAAAGTAAAGGAATAAGGAAATTAATTACCTGGCAGGAATCCAAATGGGGCTGCTTGAAAAACTGCTCATTTTCCTTCCAGCAATCAGGCACTGACTTCTCTTACTCTCCACCGAGAACAAAAAGC
The DNA here is from genome assembly GCA_013400115.1 of Rhinopomastus cyanomelas. Lineage (NCBI taxonomy): Eukaryota > Metazoa > Chordata > Aves > Bucerotiformes > Rhinopomastidae > Rhinopomastus > Rhinopomastus cyanomelas. The sequence continues at coordinate 502,958 of VXBP01001971.1, read as the reverse complement.
AATTCCAAGATGCAGTTTGGGAGAAGCAGATTGGAGTGGAAGCACCTGTCAATACCAGGAAATGCAGTAACTTTTCATTCTGATCCTGTAAATATTTATGTAAAAATTGAATAATTTTGCACTGGTAAATAATCCTGTTAAACCAGATGAATAAAATTAACTTGCACAGTCGGAGATTATGCTACCCAAGGAATTCTTCTGTTGTTCTCTGGTTTTTTTTGAATGCTAATGACAGCAGTGGGATATGACGCCATGTAATTTTGTTTTACCTCCTACCCAACCTAAACCATACCACTTCACTCAATTATTTCTGCTCCCCATCATGTAAAGCAACCAAAATGATTAAGAAAATCTGCATGCATCTTTTCTGACACAAGCTGTAGATCTTGTCACAAACAAAACCAAACTTCTCCAAGTAGGATTATCTTCTGAAATCAAATTTACTGTTAATGCTGTAACTATCTTTGGTATTTTATAAAAGTAACTATTCTTTTCCAGACCTCTGAATAATGGCAAAATACTAGCAATCCTCTAGCTTTATGAAATTTCCCCTCAAATTCACATTTTTTTTAATACAGGACTTTGCAATTAAACACATCATCTTTCTTCAGTCTAAATACAAATCTTAAGCAAGTATCAAACACACTTCTGTGTTATTCCCTTCCCTTGAAGTGTTCAAGACTAGGTTGGACGGGGCTTTAAGCCACCTAGTCTAGTAGATGGTGGCCCTTTCCCATAGCAGGGAGGTTGGAACTCGACAATCTTTACAGTCCCTGACAGCCCAAACCATTCTGTGATTCTATAATCATCAGTAGTTTTAATTTTACTTCGTTTATCTACCACTGAGATATTACTATCACAAGGATTTTTTTTCATTCTTGACACACTGAAAAGAATGACCCTGATCCCTATAATCACGTATGCTACCTGGTGACTTCAGCTTCCCTTGAGATGTGTAATGACTGTTTTCTGTAACTCAGCTGATGCTGGAGCTCTCATTTTAACATTATGATACAATCATGGAATCACAGAATGTATTGAGCTGGAAGCGATCTCCAAAGGTCTAGTCTAACCCCCTTGTAACAAGCAGGGACACCACTCGCTACACGAGATTGTCCAGAGCCTCATTCAGCCTGACCTTGAATGGCTTCAGGGTAGGGCCTCCACCACTTCTCCAGGCAACCTGTACCAGGGATCCACCACCCTCAGATTCAGGAACTTTTTTGTAATGTCCAGCCTAAATCACAGAATTATTGCGGCTGGAAAAGACCTCCAAGATCATGAAGCCCAGCCCATGACCTGACAGCAAGACATGTCAGACCAGTCTTTTCTTAAACATCTTCAGGGATGGCAACTCCACCACTGCCTTGGGCAGTCCATTCCAGTGTCTGACCACCCTCTCCGTGAAGAAAGGCTTCCAAACATCTCACGTAACCCTCCCCTGGCAGCTTCAGGCCCTGCTCTCTTGTCCTGTCGCTAGTTGTCTCGAAGAAGAGTCCACCCCCACCTGTCTACAACCTCCCTTTAGGCAGAGAGGGACAAGGTCCCCCCGAGTCTCCTCTTCTCCAGGCTAAACGACCCCAGCTCCCTCAGCCTCTTCTCATAAGACTTTCCTTCCAGTCCCTTCCCCAGCCTCGTCGTTCTCCTCTTGACCCTTTTCCAGCTTCAAACCATGACCCCTCACCCTGTCGTTCCCTGCCCTCGTGAACAGTCTTCCCCAGCCTTCTGACAGCCCCTTTCAGGGGTTGGAAGGTCCCAGTGGAGCCTTCTCCTCTTGAGGCTGAACAACCCCAACTCTTTGTCCCTGTGCGAGAGGTGCTCCAGCCCTCTGATAATTTCCGTGGCCTTCTCTGGATACACAAGGAGCGGCGATAGCCTCCACGTCACCCCCCAGCACTGCTTCTCGAGGCAGGGGTAGGACGCCCGCGGACACACCCCGGCACGCGTCGTTGGCGTCAGCTCAGTGCGCCAGGACCCGGTGGTGACGTCGAGGCTCTGCGCCGAGGGCGGGAGCGGTCCCGGACCGCGCTGTGCCTGCTCCTCTGCTCGCGGCGGGCCCCACTGCCCCGGGGACGCAGCATGGCCGGGCCGCACCTACAGCAGCCCAGCTTCCTGCTGGTGGGTGGGTAGCGGCGGGCGGGAGACCATTCTGGCGGCCGCTTTTTAAGGGGCGGCTTGTACCGGGCCTATGGAGTTAGGTGTTGGGTCAGCGGTATCGACAGGCCCTGTGGGCCGGGGAAACAGCATAATTGGGGGTGGTTTTACGGCACGGCAGCAGTAACTGTTGCCCATTACTGCAGTGGTGATTTGATTTTCCTTGTGATTTGTAACAGGCTACTCTAAAGGCGGATTCTGTAAACAAACCGTTTGTTCAGAGGTGCCACGACCTGGAGACCATTATCGAGGACTTTCCCGCCAAGGTGAGCTGTTGCTGCCTTTTCAGAACCCCACTGCCCGGCTTATTCCAGGGGAATTATTTTAAGTTAGTAGATTTAGGCTGGACATTAGGAAAAAGCTCATTGATATGAGGGTGGTGGATCACTGGAACATGTTGCCTAGAGAGTTCATCCCTGGAAGCATCCAAGCCCAGGTGAGATGGGGCTCTGGGCAACCTGGCCTGATGAGAGATGTCCCTGCCCATGGTAGAGGGTTGGAGCTAGATAATCTCTGAAGTCCCTTCCAACCTAAACCATTCTGTGATTCTATAGTAACTTGCTTTTTTCTTATTACCTTTTTTCTTGGTTCTTGTATCTTTTATCAATAATTGTGAGGCACCTGGGTGACCCAGTGTTGATTCCATCTTCCACAAGGGTGAACATCCTTTTCTAGTCGCTAAAAGATTGTTTCAGTTGACTGTATGTCATTCATAACTTTCAGCCTCAACTTACAAGGCAAATTAGTTGCACACGATGCTGATGTGATTGCGGCTTCATTTGGATCAGAATCCAGGAGAGATTTCCTGTAATTGCCATGTTATAATGTGTTCATAGGATCAGTCATAAAATTATAGAATAGCTGTGGTTGGAAGGGCCTTTAGAGATCATCTACTCCAACCCTGCTGCCATGGGCAAGGATGTCCCTCAACTAAACCTGTGCTCCTTTGAATGGAACCTCTGCCCGGCAATGATATGGAAACAGTTGTAAGTAGCTAGCAGACAGCATGTTTGACGATTTGAGGATGTGCAGTAGAGACTGTTCAAGTGAGGAATTGTATACATTAACTATTTGGGGATGGACTAGATGAACTTTGGTGGTCCCTTCCAGCCAGGCACATTGTGATTCAATGATGCTATGATTTGTGTCTGTTTTCCTTAAAGGAACTACATGGCATCTTCCCTTGGCTGGTGGAAAACATCTTTGGTAGCCTAGATGGCATCATTTTGGGCTGGAATCTTCGCTGTTTGCAAGGAAGAACAAATCCTACTGAGTATTCTGTGGCTTTGGATTTCCTGGATCCCAGGTAAAGTCACTCATTTCAGCACATATTAAAAAATGTACAGACAACAAGTAACCAGTGTTAGACTCTTTTCCAGGGTGCAAGTTCAGAGAAGTGAGACTGGAGAGGGTACTTACTGCGGATATTCTTTCTGATGCTTGTTTGCAGTGGTCCAATGATGAAGCTGGTTTACAAACTTCAAGCAGAAGAGTACCGATATGATTTCCCAGTCTCATATCTTCCAGTGAGTAACTGAAAAAAAATGTGAGAATGTAGATGTTGTTGCAGTTACCAGAACTTTGCACTTGTGTTCTGCGTACAGCTCAATATATGGAAAGGTAAAGCCTCAGTGCTTTAGGTTCAGAGCATATCAATTTAAATAAACAGTTGCTAGAGGAGAGTTCCTGGCCATAAAATTTGTAGGAGATGGTTGTTGTCAGTAGTGAGATGTTTGTGCCGCTCAGCCAAGAAAGCTGCATTGTGAGTCTCATCCTGTCCCCAGAGAAAGTCATGTGCTTCAGCTTGGCTACCAGTGGTTGCTTAATTGAAAATAGTTGGATTTTTTTGGTCTTTCCTGGCTGCATCCAGTGTGTTTGAACATTTAACTGCTCTTCTGGATACAAAGTACATGACACTTCAAACAAAATTATTTCTGTGCAGAGTTTTTTCACTGCGTATCTTCCATTGCTACTAACTTTCTAGAAAGTGGTTCAGATAGTTCGTACAGTATGGACCATCACTTAAGTCTGCAGTAATTGCTGGCCTACTGCCCTGTTAACCTAACAAAACCATTGGCCATTCAGCAAGCACCAATCTTATGCTGCTCCCACTCCAGTGGGAAAAGCCTTGCTGAAAGCTGTTTTATACTTAATACTCATTGTCAGTGAGAAAGTTAGCAGTTATCTCAAGAGTCTGCATTTGCACAAGGAACTTCTGCAATGCAGTAAGATCCCAGTGAGCTGAATGTAGATGCCACCCCAGAATGCTGGGATTCAGCAGAACTTCACTATCTGAAAACAAACTCTGCAAGTATGCTGCGTAGCCAGATTAATGTTTCATTACTCTCTCTTTCAGGGTCCTGTGAAGGCTTCAATCCAAGAGCAAGTTCTCCCAGAATGCTCTTTATACCACAACAAAGTGCAGTTTCCTTCATCTGGTGGTTTAGGTCTGAATTTGGCTCTTAGTATCCTTTTAATCATTGAATGTTTAATTCCTTTTAAATATCTGAAGCAGAGAGCATTTCTGTTGTAAACTTATTATGTGTCTGTGGTAAAACAAGGTTTTGTAATCAGCCCAAACCTCTTGAACAATAAACAAATTTGCCCTCTTTTAAACCCCCGTGGGGGAATTTCTGACCTTATTAAAGTTAACAGCAAAATTCCCAGTGATTTCAGTATGAGTTCTATTTCATAACTTTTGCTTTCGTAACTACTCACAATTTATGTAAGACAGTAATGAAGGGACACATTAACTTTGCAGCTAGTGCACTTGTTGGAAGCAATGTAGCTGCAGCTGTACTGGTTTCAGTTGGAGACAGTCAAATGTGTTAAGAATAACAACACAAATACAAATTGCCACACAGATAAAACCTCAGTTGCCAACATTTGAATCAGCAGGAAAGCAAGAAGGCAACGCTTAATTTGCTGCTCAGCTCTAGCAAGATAATTTAGCATTGAATAGGTGAAACTTTAACATCTGGTCAGCACCCCCGAGTGTCTAACAGCTGTACTGTTTTTGTTACTTGATCCTTGACTCTGTTCTTCCAGATCCATTTGAATATTACATGTTTTACTTTGCAATTAGTTTGATTACACAGAAGGTAAGTGTTGTTTGCAATGCGCCCCTAAAAATAATGTCAGCTTTTCATCAGAATGCTCTGAGAGCCTGAGGAGGTCTTCTCCAGCTAAATTAACAACAATTCTATCTGTACTTTGGTTCCGTTGACAATGTAAGGCTGGAGAATAAACAAAATCCCTACCAGGTACACAGCAGCAAGCAGTCTGACCAACAACATACCAACACAGGGCAGGCAGTGAAGCCCAAATGGGTTTGCTACCCCTCTGCCCAGTGATACCATTTCTACAGCATAACCACAGCTCTGTGTTGTGAGTCTGGTAATTGAGTCCCTATTCCTGCATTGCCTTTGCTATTGAACACTGCACTCTTTGCATTCTTGGTTGCATTTACTACTACAGCAACAGTTATCTTGCAGTTAGTTTCTTTAACTTTTCTCCAAAGTGTATTCATTGTCAGTTCATCTGTTATTATCCCTGGGCTTCTCTTATTTACACTGAATCTGCCTGTGTAGCACACATCCCCTTTACAGTGATTTAAAGGAACTCCAGGTGTATCCTGTGTATCTTTTTTCAGAACTCGCCCGTCACCCATCATGTCAGCCCTTCCAACAGTGCTTATTTCATCTTGGTGGACACATACCTGAAGTGTTTCCTGCCCACAGAAGGAAGTGTCCTTCCTCCACCTTCTTCAAATCCTGGGGGAGCCATCCCTTCCCCAACTCCCAGGTAATGTCTGCAGTGCCAGAGGCAAACTGTGGGGACACGGCTTGCTTGAATGGAATCTCTTAACAAGTATAAAATATCTCCGCTCTGTGTGACCTGCATGTACTTGTTGTATATAATTACAAAAATTTAATAGATCTGCGCTCACTTAACTTTTCACTTGAGTGCTGGAAGGCGTATTTCTGTGTCCTGAGGCTTACCAACTTCAGAATTTCCACTCATTTGCCTTTAAAGGTCTCCAGCAGTGCCTTTCACTTCCTACGGTATGCACCACACCAGCCTGCTGAAACGGCACATTGCCCATCAGCCTTCTGTGAACGCTGACCCGGCTTCCCAGGAGATCTGGAGATCAGAAACACTGCTTCAGGTAACTTGGGTTTAAGGAGGAAGACACCTCCTGACGTCCCTTGCTGCTAACTAAGGAATCTTCTTAAACCAGAGGCAGAGACAGTTACATTTTGCATTAGCTTCTTTTTGGAATGTAGCCGTACAGCTGTTGTTTTCTGTTAGTGAAACAAAGAACTGCTATTGTCATTTAGAAAGGCACTGTATTATTTCCTTTAGCCAACGTATTTAACTCCTGATCTCAAATGTTTGAGCCATTTGTTTCCAGAAAAGTTTCTAAACCTGATTTTTATAATTTTTTAAATCTTGCAAATTGGTTCTGTTCACCGTCTGGAGAATCTGGACTTAGCTGTTCTGAAACAACTTCTACTATGTGACTGAACTGAACAGGTGCTACCAGTGTGCCAACTCAGTCACCTGCACTGACATGACAATACCCTGAAACATCTCTGGTTAGGTGCCTGCTTATTTACAAGAACAGCTTCGTTTTCAAATTCTGTACTGTACTCTTCCCTTACACCCAGCTTGTGATGGACAAGTCCTCTATTCTTTCTATTCCCTAGCTGAGAAAACATTTGTTTTGCAGATCTTTGTTGAAATGTGGCTTCATCATTATTCACTGGAAATGTATCAGAAAATGCAATCCCCTCACGTCAAGGTAATAGCTCATACTTCCTTCGTGAGCGTCATCTGATGGTTGACCTGTTATCTTGGGGTAAATCTCTGGACAAGTCTTTGGTGTATTGGTGGGAAGGAAAGAAATAACTTAGCTGAGTATCTACAGAAATATGGCTAATCGAGTTGTGAAGATTGTTGTGCTTAAGTGTTGTCATCCAGATTTGCTTTCACTGCAGAAGTTGTGTTGGTTTTCTTTTTTCTTTGTAAAAGACAAGTCTGTGGGATGGTCACAACAATCTGAACACCAGTAGTCAAACTAATGATGGGGAAGTTGCCACAATAAATCCATAGTTTTAAATCCCACTGGAGCTGCTAAAAATAGCTAAAATTGATTTCCAGCAGTGACAGCAACCGTTACTGAAATACTAGTTACTGATTTCTAAGATCTGCAACCAGTTTCTAGCATAAATCCAAAATGAAAAAGGCAATATTAAGCTATCTTCAGCATTAAGCGAGTAGCCATTTCTGTTCCATATTCCAAAACGTGCTGTCCACTATAATGGTGTCAGAAGCAGTTCTGTACCTACACAGGTATCTGACAAGCTCAGATCATTACACTGTTGTAAGCAGTTTGTGGTGGCCTGTTCAGTAACAAACTACTGCATGTGAAAACTAAGTGAGTGTTGGGGAGGCTAATGGCATCATAAAGGAATTTGAAGGAGAAAATGTCGATCCTCCGAATTCCCTCTGGGTCACAGTGGGACTTTCATAGAAGGGAAGAAAAATACAAAAGCTACTCAGGGTTTATTCCTGTGTGAAAGAGCAGTAACAGAGTTGATTGACTGAGAAATCCTGATACTTCACAGGCTATAAAATAACAAACATATTTTGCTGGGTAGAAACATTAGAGACCTGAAGTGTGATGGGTTTTGTCTTTCATTCTTGAAGTTGATGACAAAATGCAAAGTCTCACTCTCATTGCAAAGTCTCCACTTGGGACTCTCAGCAGCATGGCTGTGCACCTGTGATGGAAAAGCTTTGCTTGAAGTACCTTTGGTCTGTCTGTCTAGTTCTAGTCTCTGTGCATCAGTGCTGTTCATAGCCAGAAATGGTTGCTTGAAATGTCTGTCCTCTGTTCACCCTCTGGATTGCTTGTGTTCTCCTAACGGTAGGGAGCAGCAGTTATATAGAATGGCCATAAATGTTAGGATGGAATAGGGCCTAGGAAGAGCTTAAAGTGTTCTGAAATCATCACATTGGGATCCTCCACAAATTGTTTTGAGCCACAGCTTGAGAACGTAACTCCCTGATGGTATTTTAGTTTCCTCTTTGATGGGTGGTCATTGTGGGCATCTAAAAAGGGAAGGTTCCCTCTCTGTGGGCTGCAACATCATAAATGGACAAAGGATCTATCTCCACCACTGAGGAAAAGTTCCAGATCAGTTGGGCATAGCACTGTTCATAAGCCTGTGATGCTTAAACTAAGCTTCATAGACTGATCTCAGGGTGGTCTGAAGGAAAACAGTCTGATTCATATTTCCTCAAATGAAGAAGCACAGTGTGCAAAAACCTAAGCTTGGTTTTCCTATAAGGGTTGAAGGGCTTGATTGGAAACCAAACACCACCTTAAACCTTGTTCTCAACATTAATAATTGTGCAGGTTCACTTCATTCCATTTAGCCTTCTGTGATAATTAGTGACCACTCTGAACCTAGATCTGTTTGACCATCAGAGATTTGAAGTAGCTACATACCTGTATTGGAAGGTGGGATGAGGTTCCATAGAACTTGTTTGTTCAGTGGTCAGACTTGTTTGCTTTGTTGGGCCAAGTCAGATTCCAGACAGGCAACTTTCCTCATGGAATGATAGATTTTTCCCTTAAACCTTGTTACTGTCATCACAGATTTCATTTAACAAGTAGACAGTGGAATGGGAATGAATAGTAAACAAGTGATTTTGGGAAGATGTGCTATCTAAAGGTCTGGTGTGAATCTGAGGTTGACGCTATTTGCTGTGCTGAGTTTCACTGTTTTTCCCATTAATTCAACTTTTTCCCGTTCTCTTACATTGTCTGTTTGCTTTTGCTTTCTTGGATGATCAGAACCCAAGTGCGCAGCATCTCTTTTCCTGTTCCCTTCTGCTGTAATTGCAGTGAAGCCTTAAAAAGCAGCTGTTTGATGATACCTTCCATAATGCTTCCTGACCTTCCAATGCCAGGTGCCACAGACCCCAGCACCGCACATGGAACACCCATTAGACTACAGGCTCCTCCTGATTCCTGTGGCAGGGGAGTCAGTTATGCAGCAGATCATGCATCTGAGCTGTTGGGGAGCTTGCAGTAACAGTCTTACTGCTCTAAAAGTGTGAAACCAAAAGATACCAAACTGGCATGAGGGGAGATTGGATAGGGCCTGATGAAAGACAGCAGAGGTGTGATCCGGGGAGTTCATTTAGATGCCTGACAGTAGTTGGGATCTGTGTAGTGAACACTTTTGTTTTATGTTTGTTCATTAATTTCATACATGTGTGTCACTGCTGCTACAGTATCTTCTTCACCATCTCATTGTCAAAAGACACTCTTTACCTCGTTTATCTGAGAAAGGACTGGCTGAGGCTTGCAGAGCCTTCATTGTCAAGGCAAGATGCATTTAGCATTGGCATGTCATGCCTTAAAAACGTGGTGTTTCTCAAATAGGAAAAGTATTTTACCCTTTTGAGGAAATGCTCAAGACCAGCAGCCTTCCCAAATTCTGTACGTAGAAAGAGAAGACAGGATTTCTCTGAACTGGAATCTCACTGGACAGGCTCACAGTGATTACAAAAGGCTAATCTTTTTGAATCCTGTTTCTTGGGAAGAAGAAAGCAGCAATTTGAGTTTCTTCCCAGTACACAAACTGCTTCTTCCACTTCACAGGAAGAAATGACACAGTTTTCAAAACAGTATTGAAGTTGGCAGAATAGTGAATGCTTTTACTCCATGATTTCATAACAAATGCAGCAGTGTGTAAGTGTCACTGCAGTTCAGTTAACTCCTCAGTTACATGGGGAGTTAGTTTCGCAAAAGCTCCCTGTCCCCTACCAGCCCTTGCCCTGAGGGGAGCAAAGCAAACATACAGCCATGTACAGCTGTACTTTCCTAACGCCTGGTGCCAGTTGTATTTCCAAGTTGCTAACTTGCTATGAAATAATGTGGAATCCATCTAGTGAACACCAGAAAGAAGAGGATACTGTGGCTGCAGTTGTTACTGTGATATGTTGTCCTTGCCTGTATTTGTGATGTTCATATTTTCCCCTACCCTTCTTCCTTGGGCTCATTCTCACTTTTTTTTTCTCTTGCTCTCTTCTCTCCTTTTTTCCCTTCCCCTTTCCTTTTTGTTTGTTGTCTCAGCTGGAGGTTCTCCACTACCGACTCAGTATCTCCAGTAAACACCACGGTAGTCCTGCCCAATCCAGCTACCAGGCCCTCCACGCATACCAAGTATTACCATCTTTTCGTTTTGTTTCCTTTTTAAAAATCTTGTTCCATCATGTAATCTGCAAAGTGTATTGGTGCTGGCTGTACTGCAGCCTTGTTGGCTGAGGTGTGGTTTGACAGCTTGACTGGGAACACTGCACTGAGATTTACTCAATTGTCAGTGAGAACTGAGAAGTATTAGTGAAGGCCAAATTTCTCAAAGCAGAAAAAGTTAAAACCTATTTTTCAATTCTATCTGTGAGATTCTATGTATGAGGACTGCCCTGGAACTCTGTTTTTAAGAGATGCATTTCTGTAGCATATTGTAGAAGGAGGCGTAGCAGCTACGCTGATGTTGTTTGGCCTCAAAACTGCCTTCACTGCTGGCAGATTTCTGCCCCTCGCACACCAGTTGTGTAAGCAAACCTAGCATGGAAGAGAAGAACAGAATTTGCACGAGTGTCACCTAAAATTAAGGTATGTAGCACTGAAGTTTTTTTAGCCAGTGCACTTTCATTGGATAACACTAAATTTGTGGTGGCAGTATGAACTTGACTCTCCAGTGCAACAGAAGCACACAAGTGGTACATTTGCAGATTGTTCAGGAAATGTGCATGCAAAAACATTCCTGTTGGAACAGATTGCTGATTCCTCCTTCCCTACTTCAGCCTATTTCATTGGGTCGTCATTTTGGGAAAGGGGAGGGCTGAGCATATGTACTAGAGAGCTTTTTAGCACTACATGGAATTTTGCTGCTGTGTAGGCCTTTCGTTTTTTTAATAAAGTGTGATGATAGCACAAGATACTACTTAGAAAGGAAACCAGGAAATCCTTGTTTTTAAATCTTTACCTGGATTTTTTTACCTGGATGTTTACCTAATTACCATGTCGGTAAGAACCTGCCATAGATCCACCACAAAAACACTGGTGAGGAAAAATGCTTATGAAACCAGTGATGTTTACATTGGTGCTGATCTAGGCTAGGAGGAAATGATAATAATTGCTAAGAGAAAAAACTACTGGCATCACCTGAAAGGATGTATTGAAATAGTGGTACTAGGGCTTTTCTAATTTCCAAAGGTACGTTCAAGGGGAGCCTGGAATATATTTGTTTTAATTACACCTTTTCAAGGCTGACAGCAGAGTACACAGGCTCTCTAATTGCTTTTGGTGATCCTGATCTAAACTCCTGGGCCAAGTAACTTCTCATAGTTCTGCCCTCTTATACAAACTCTTGGCTAACTTACCCAGAGCTTTCAAGAACACAGGACCAGCCTTCATTAGAACTGGTAACAAGTTATCCTCTCTCTTAGAAGAGCCTCATATCTGGCTGTGTTTATATCATCAAGCCTTTAATATTTTCCTGGAGTGAACTTTACAGTGTATTAAAAATCCTAAGACACTACACAAACACAGCTGCTTTGCCTCAGGCATTGGCTACAAAGAGCACACAGGAACCCCACCTTGCCTGCCCTCAGCACTAGAAATACTGTTGAATGGATTTAAGTGAAAGGTTTGTTGTATAAAAATATCTGCCAGTCCCCTAGAGTCACAGTGTCTTACCTCAGCATGGCTGATTTGGCATCTTGGAGGCATCCTGCAGCTATTGGCTAATTACAGTCTTCCAGCATCTTCTTGTAGCTACAACTTCTGTTTCACATACATTCTTTTCAACCTTTGGGAAACATGAGAGCTTTGAAATTTAGAATCCAAATAATACCTTAAAATCTGCCTTCAGTAGTGGATTGACATTAGTTTGCTAGTCTTAAGGCAGATTACAGTAGCAAAGAAAGTAATGCTTTGTCCCCAGATTCTGTAGCAGATGAGCACTGGTGCTGGGCACACAGGAGAACCAGTGCTTTCTTACCTCATTCATCTCCCTGCTATGTCATACACTCACTCATTTATTAGTAGCATCACCGTGGCTCACCATCACCCCTTAGGCTACTTCTACCTGTAACAATGCTAGAAGCAACAGGATCACAGAGGACTCCAAGCATTCTTTTTCTTACCATAACTCTTTCTAGGATTATTCTTTCTTATAAGGGAGATGTGTACCAGCATAGGAAGGAGAACTCAGTAAAGCCAGCCAAGAGCATAAACAAAGGATCTGTTGTGCTGTCCACAGCAATGAACTTGTAACCATAACAAAAGGCTGAATGTTCTTTTTCAGAAAGGGGTAAGTTAAATCTACAAGTTATTCTGTTCTTTAATGCTCACCTGGAATTCAGTGCATGGCAGTACTTTTCTTACAGTCAGAGATACACTAGTGTTTCTTAGTGAACTGACAGCAGAAGGTTAATGCAGCTTGTCCTGTTGAGCAAGTCTATCTATCCAAAATCAGGTGGCACCAAACCACAGTGAAGAATGTAAAAGGAAGAGAGCATTTCTTGTCTTTTGATTTACGATGTGAATATAATTTTCCTGGACTGTCTCCAGGACATGCAGCACACGATACTCATCTGCCTGTTTTTTGCTTCCAATCTAGGAGTCGTTTAAGCCTACTGAGGAGCACGTGCTAGTGGTAAGACTTCTTGTGAAACATCTGCATGCTTTCAGCAACAGCCTGAAGCCAGAGCCTCTGTCCCCTTCAGCCCATTCCCACACAGCCAGCCCACTAGAGGAGTTTAAAAGGTAGGTACGTGGACATCCTGTCTGTGAAACATACAGAGCTTCTCCCTGGAAAGCTGCTATCACTGAGAGGTTGAATTAGATGCAGTTAAGAAAGAACTGTCTGTATTTGCACTTGTGGAAGTGTTGGGTTGTTAGCTGGTTGGGCTTGATGATCTTAAGTGTGCTTTCCAAGCAAAGCAATGTTGTGATTGGGTTGCTTCCAAGTTTTCCTACTGGTTTATATACATGACTGTCTTTGAATCTCTTTGCAGAGTTGTAATCCCTCGGTTTGTCCAGGAGAAACTTTATATCTTTCTGCAGCACTGTTTTGGCCACTGGCCTCTGGATGCCTCTTTCAGAGCAGTAAGTACCTGCTTCTCTTTCCAAGTCTGTACTCGACAGAACTAGTCATTAGTTATTGCTGTTTAACAGCTATTTTGAAGATGTTTTCTTTTCTGGAACAGTGAAATTCTTAATATAATATTTAATGTTAGAGAAAGAGTGCTAATTAGACAGTTGCATAGATCTTGGTGAGACTTACTGCAGGTCTGATTTTCCTGACACTGAAAATGGCTGCTAATTGAAAAGAAGTAGTTGTTACTCTTAAAACACATACATTCTTACAGGTCCTAATTTTTTAATATTCTGCCTAGTAGGATAGGTCACAAACAAAAGTAATACAACATTAATGTATGACAGCAACATCCTGCAAGCATCAGATGGTGACTCTTGGTAATTAATGTAGAAGTTAAAAGCAGAATTTAACGGGGCTGAATCTTGCTGTGTAGACCTATAGTCACCCGTATCACAGTGTTTGAGGTACACGGGTATGGCAGAATGTCAGAAGGAGAGGCCATAGCAAATGGGTCTTGGCTTCAGTGCAATCAGGACTCCACTGTTAGCTCAGATGGTGGGTACATCTATGCAGAAGACAAGAGCTGAAATGGTTTTAAGGTAGCAGCTTGCTACCTGCTTCAATGCTAATTTAGTGGCCACTATCAGGTGTAAAATGAACCTTAAATGTAGCCACCAACTAAGTCTTTTCTTTATTTCGTAGTAGCTGTTTGAGTGTGCCATCTTACTTGGGTATTACAGAAAACCCACTTAGTTTTAAGTTCCTTCAAAGTTGCTCACATTACTAGAGAGTTTTATGCCTAAAACTTGCAGGTGTCATTAAGACAACATTCACTGGTTTTAGAAGCAGCAAACAGAAACTCTGTCTTCATTTCCAAAAGTTACTGATACTAATATGTTTTTATCTGGGGTTTACTTAGGTTCTTGAGATGTGGTTAAGTTACTTGCAGCCTTGGCGGTATGCTCCAGAGAAGCCTCCACAAAGTGCCGAGCTCCTGCCTCGCAGCGTGTCAGAGAAATGGTAAGGAGGAAAGCAACTGTGAGTAGTCTAAGCCAAGCCTCAAGTTAGTGCAGATACTGAGTAAAACAGTTTGAGGAGGCACACGCCAATCTGAAATCGCTTCTCAGAGGATTTGTTACAACACAAGTTTTTGTTTTGAAGGAAGTATTCTTGTCTTTCCAGAGGCAGTAGCAAATGTTCCCTTAATGACTCATGTGGCAGAAGACAAAATGATGATTACTTAAATAGCTGTACTCACGAATCCTGTACTTGCTTTAACAGGGCTGGCTTCATTCAGGAAAACCTACTCATGTATACTAAGCTGTTTATAGGATTTCTGAACAGAACTCTTCGAACAGACTTGGTCAGTCCAAAAAATGCTCTTATGGTGTTCCGAGTAGCCAAGGTCTTTGCTCAGCCCAATCTAGCTGAAATGATCCTGAAAGGTAAATGGCTATTTTGACATTTGACAACTGTCCTGTCAGTCTTTCATCACAATGGCCACACCTTACCTCAGGGGCACTGAGGTGAACAGACTTACTCTCCCATTTTGCATGCTGTTTTGCAATCCAGAAGTCTGTGTGTCTTCATTAAAATTTACTGGTTTAACATGTCTGTAGTTCTTTTAGATTTAATTACACCATTTTTCTTTAAAGAACACAATATTGGGGTGTTACAATAAAGTAAATTCTACTTATATTTCTCTTACTTTATTATTTACCTCAAGATTAAAACACTTTATCTCTCTAAAAGTATCTGTACTTGGCAAAATAGCTCATCAGCTAGTTTTTGCTCTTCAGGGCACTTAGCACATTGTAAATTTGGGAGACGCAAGATTTATCCGTGCCTTAAGTATTGTTATTCTCCCCTGCCTTTGTTGAAACTAGTTAAACAGGCTTAAAATTCTGTCTGTATAGCCTTTAATGACAGTTTAAGCTATGGGCAGAAAGGATTAAATGGAAAAAAATAACTATGGCCTCTTTCCTATCTGCCTGCGTAACAGCAAGTGATCCAGTAGATTTAAGGTGCTTCATGGCTAGACCATCCACAGGTGAAAAGAGAAGTGTTACGTAACCATCTTCACTACTTTTCTCAAATTCTAGGAGAACAGTTATTGCTGGAGCCTGAAATTGTTATTCCCCATCGTCAACACAGAGTTTTTATGACCCCCACAATTAGTGGGAATTTCTTCTCATCAGGGCCTCACACTATGACAGATGCCTCATTTAAGGTGAAGAGTCACATTTACAGCCTGGAAGGACAGGACTTCCAGTATAAACAGATGTTTGGCACAGAAGTCAGAAATTTGGTAAGCAACAGAGTTCTTGTCACCTGTCTTTCTCCTTTAACACAAGTCTTCTCAGTGCTGAGAGAGAAGTTAAGAGTGGAGTACTTCTACACTCTGCTCTATTCTGCATGTCAGTTTACTGATGGTGAAATCTGGAACCTGTGGTCTGAATCCAGCATACTGTAAAAATCTGATTACTGTTTGCTAAATAATTTAACAGCTTGCTGCTGTGAAGTACTGTTGTATTTCCTCTTAAAGATGCTTACTATGAACTCCTGATTTATTGTATTGATTGGTACCTATCAGCCAGTCAGATGAAACAGCAAGAGGGGGAAAAAACCCAGCTGAAAACCCTCAGAACTGAAGTTTCTAGAATGCTTCAACAGCAAAGAACTACCAGTGCCTTAGAAGTGCAACTAAGTCTTAGCACGTGAGCTAAAAGAGGGACTGTGCTGGGTTTGCTCTCACTACCAGCTTTCAAGGCACAGTTTTGCCATGTGTTGATGCTTAGCCAACCCTTGCGTTTGTCCCATACAACTACTTTTTTTGTTGTAGGTGTTAAAACTGGCCCAGTTAATTTGTCAGGCGCAGCAGACGGCAAAATCCATAACAGACCATTCTGCAGAGACGGTGGCTAGCCATTCCTTCTTTTCGTGGTTTAGATTTACACCATCTGATACGAATGGTTCCTACACTGGCAATGACCTTGATGAAATTGGGCAAGACAGCATCAAAAAAACAGATGAATATTTAGAGAAGACACTGGAGTATTTGTGCCAAATTTTTAAGGTACGTAGCTTCTTCTGAGAACTTGCTCTGTGTGGCAGCATTACCAAGAGTCAGGACTCAGATTTGTGGGGTCACAGAGTCATCAAGAGACGCTGCTAGGAAGTTGTCTTGTAAACTCCTAGGCTTGACTTTACTGAACTACTTCAAAACTCCTTTCCACACAGATGGAATGAGATGCTGAGTTCCTATCAAAAATGCTTTGTTTCAGGTGACTCTCATGGATTGCATAGTTTATACCTCACCTGTTTACTTGTGCCTGCTCTCATGTTTAAAACAGGCAAGGTATGGCTTAAATGTTAGAAACTGTCCAGTATCTTCTAAATGTAAAACTATACAAAAATACAATTAGGTTAAGTACAAATATAATCTATTTCTTTGGTTAAAGATTAACTTCTATGCCAGCCATGCTCCCTCATACAGAATTGATCTAGAAGATCACCTATGTGACAGCTCTCAATGAGCAAGGGAATTATAAAGCAGAACCTCTGCTTTATAGAAGGGGTTGGATCAAACACACATTTGATAATTGTATTATTTGATAACTGTATTATGTAGCTGAATGAAGCCCAACTGACCCATGTGATGATGAAGTGTGGGACAGCTCAAGACGAGAATGGAAAAAAACTGCTTCCAGACTGCATTGAGAGCGAGGACGGCCTCATTCTTACATCCCTTGGCAGGTACCAGGTAAGCAGAGAAAGATTCTATGTCGCTGCCCTAGATCATTATTGAGAAAAGAAATTGTCCTACTGCATCATCAGAAATACAACTTACTTGGGGCTAAAAGAGGTGCCACTGTAAAGATGTGTCAGATGGGAACTACAAGATAAAGGTCTGTTTTCCTGTTTCTAGATCATAAATGGCTTGCGTAGGTTTGAGGTGCCGTATCAAGGAGATACTGAGCTTCAGCCCATCCGAAGTTATGAAAACGCCACTCTTGTCCGTCTTCTATTTCGTTTATCCTCAGTGCTTAATGAAAGGGTAAGTACAGCAGTGCCTCCTCTTACATTTTTGATTGCATGTTTCTGTTCTTGCACATAAATCACACTTTTTGTTCTTGCTCTGTCTCCTTTTTGTGGTCTAGATGGTAAATCATCTATTGTGCTATTTCCTAGTAGCGTCAGGCCTGCTCCTGTACCAGTAGTTCTGCTTTTCCTACACAGAACATTAAAAAATAACTTTAAATATATTCTTTATGCTTGAATGAACAGTGGAGTACCGTTTAGAAAGAGGAAGAGTAAATCCTTTTCTTCCTATGGGTACAACAGAAGGGTTTGCATTAAAGCAGTTCCACTACTTAGAAGTGCATTTTTATTTAAATGAATGAGTTATGCTTACTTTACAACAGAAATTGCTGTAGAATACTAATGTTTAAACTTTCCTTACCTTAGTTTGCTGATCAGATGGAAGTACTTTGCTCCAGGCGAGATTTTGTTGGCAGAGTTTGTCGCTATCATCTCACCAACCCACACCTTGTACAGAAAATCCGATACAATCCTGTGGTGAGGGACAGAACAAGCCAGAACTTGGGACCAAGAATCAGTCTGAGGTTTCTGGCAAGCTATAGGACTCTCACTTCTTTGCTGATGGTCTACTTCATTCTGTACTGGTTTTGCATCGGGCCAGTGGGCTGTACATTCATTCTCCTGATTGGATATTCTCTTTATGCTGTAATAATGACTTTTTTGTTTGAAGGACGGAAACTACATGAACAGTAACTTCCTTTTCTCAGCTTACACTTGTAAAAATAAATGTTCTGAGGACGAGCCGGAGATTCAATGACTAAAACACTTGAATTACCATACCATATCTTCTAAAGTATTTTCTAATATTAAAGTTGAGTTTTGTAAACAGCATGGTTCTTGTGGAAATAGTCAATGTAAATTATATTTTTATAAAGTGCTCCTTACAGAATCTAGTGACTTTTTTTGTAGAGGGAATGAGCCATCAGTAATACTGAAACAAGCTGTGCCATACATGGAAATATTGTTGATTTAGCAGTAACTACATGAAAGCCTCTTAGACATGGTGCATTCAGGCAGTGCAGTTATAAAAGCAACAGAAATAGCTCTGCACCAAGAAATTTATAGGAAGCTGCACTCATGGAAAAAACCCAAAGTATGTTACAAGACAGCAAGAGCAGCATCTCATAGCTCAGTGCTGAGCTTAAACCTCCTCTGCCCTGTCTGAGGCATATTTGTCTTTTGCCTCCATAAACCACTTCTCCATGAGTTTGCACCTCCTCTGGAGCTGCTGTGCTCAGTGGGGTATTAACACTTGCTTTTACAAACAGAAGCTAATGCTGTTTTCCCAGTAATCTCTCTGTAAGTCTAACCTGGTAGTTTTGGCCAGCAGATAGGAACAATCATAGAATCATTCCTCTCATGGTTTTTAGTAAATGTGTTGTTAAAATTAAAAAGAATACCTCATACAAGATTTGTAAGCAGTCTATGACAGTTTGCCCATCAACAACAAAGGGAAGCAGTTGTATTGTTGTACAGCTATTGCTGTGATGTGGGTATGTGACCCACTTCCCATTGTCATTATTTATTTATTTCCCCACTGAGAAGCTGCTGCATGTCTGGGTGCTTAAACCCCACTCAGTCTCACATCTCTCTGCAGCTTGCTTCAAGAAAAACTTAAAGGTACTGCAGTGACAGCTGTGAAAACTGCATCAGGAAAGTTACTGTCCTGCTGAAAAAGGACACACGTTCTGTGTCTCCCAGCTCTGGTTTAACCCAACTGCTAAGAAGGAAATATTTTAAGTGTCTCATTGCTACACCCTGGCAATATCTTTTAAAAACCCACCTGTTTCTGTAATTTCTTGGACTTAATTACGTATTACAAACCGTACTGGTGCTGCTAGTCCTTCTGCCCTAAGGGAAGAGTCAGTCACTATAAACTGACTGTTAAACTCCATCTGTTGTTTGTAGAAGCCATTATTAATCTCTTGGCCAGGTCTTCCAGTTCACTATGAGGACAGTAAAGATGGTGTTGCCAGGGGTAAGGAGTCATTTATGATTTCCTGCCCGATCTTTCAAAGCCTGAGTTTTCACTTGCCACTGAACAAAGTAACCACCATCCAACAGGCACAATGCACCTGGTTTCTAAGGATCAGCACAGGAAGAACAGTATAATGTTAGCATCCAACACAGGAATAAGAATAAATTTATTACAATAGAAACAAAACAGGTGATGTATTAGTTCATGTACAAAATACTGAAAGCATTTTGCTGCCTCAGTCAGTGCTCACTAAGTACTCACATTCAAAAATACCCTAAAACTGATGACATCACACAAATTTACGTAGGTCATAGCAATTTCCTGACACTGCTGTTAAGAAAGCCCAGCTACATCTTAAGGTTTGCTGCATAATTCGGGGAGAAAAAGCAGAATATAATGGGAACCTCTGAAACCTGGAATCATTCTTCACCAGGAAATTGAGTGAGCAACTCAGAATCATGGGGGAAGCAAACCAATCACACTATGCATGAAATTGTCACTCATAGCAAATGTTTTCATTAGAAGTGCCCAACAATAAGGCAGCTGATAGCTGACTTGAGTGCCCATCGTTGCTCAAGGCACAAAATGTTAGTTGTCAGTTCTACTCCTGAGTTACGTTGGGTTTTCATTTTAAACTGATGTAGCATAGAAGTATTTTCACTAATCCGCATCAACTCCCAAAGGAAGGCAGACACTTCAGAGAGACTCCGGGTAAAAGAAGAAATGCAGCTACAAACCTGCTGGATTGATTTGTGTTATTAGGGCTTCATACTGCTGGGATTCCCCTGCTCCTTCAGGAAGTCAGTGTGTACCTTGATACCTCTTCTTTCCCATAACCTCACACTCTTTTGGAGAAATGTGGTCCCTGCCAACCAAAACCCACTTATACAAATTAGTGTTTAAAATAAATGATAAAACACTCTTGTTTTGCTCTGTTTGGTTCCCAACCCCAAGTATAATTATCCAGATTTATCTCATATTTGAGGGATACCTTAAAAGCTGTAAATTTATCCCATTTCTGGGCAAAGCTAACACAGGCAAAGAGAGTCCTGCAACCACTGAGAAGGTTGCAAGCACATTCTACTTGCCCTTGATTTATTACTGGGGCAGTATCAGGTCACAAACTGTGTGGAAGGAATACTGGCACTGAGCAAACTCTGAAGCACATTAGGACATTCCCTACTCCCTCTTATACCAGACTCCCTGACGGAAGTCCACAAATAATTTCTTCTCTAAGAAGACAATAAAAAACTCATCCTAATACAGTCTCAAGAACCAGATATACACATTTTGTATATTTGAAAACGCTGGCAAGAGTCCACAGAGGCAGAAGAGAAAAAGCATGAAAGCTAAGTCTAACATCAGGTTCTCTGCTGAACCTGACAACTAGAAACAAAACAACATAAGGCTTCTTTCTTCTGAAGTATGTTCCCCAAAACGCCTGTGATTTTCCAGTGGCATGTGGAAGAGGCCAGCTGTCGAGACCTTTCTTGCTTCACAATTTAGAATGCGAGATTTTATGCAGCAGAGAGACAAGCCTGACGAATGCTCTGTGCCCAGGTGTTTAAGAGTGCTGTGACCGAATGTTTGTCTGGAAGCTGCAAGAGTTTTGAAGTCATGTACCGATACACCGACTGCAAAAAGGGATTGGCTGCTGAAAAGAAAAAAAGCATGAACAGAATTATAATAAAACCAACTAGATTATATTTAAATAATTTAAATACTAAATCATTAATCATTTTAAATGTATTTTTAAAATGTTGTAGGTGTCAACATTTCTCCAAGAAGGGTCATGCCCATATCCACGTACCATATTGTCTAGGGTTCTTTATCCACAGAGGGCTCTGATCCGGATAGTCTGCTGGAACACTGAGCTGTAGTGGTGGCACACTCGGAAGATTCTTGTCATCTAGAATGCAAGCACACTTCCCATCAGAACAAAGCATTCCTTGTGGGAGACAGGAGTTTGCTGTGGCACGGTTCAGTCCAGCCTCTGAACCCTAAGCAGGAACCAGGCTGCCCATCTCCATTTCAACTGAGGCAATCTCAAAGCTCACTTTAACAACACTCATGGGTCCCTGGAAAAGAAGCCTGGCAAACACAGCTCAATCGCTTCACATTTCTGTATCTTGAGAAACTCAACATTTCACCAGCTGAGCTCCAACAAGTTAGCCACCTAATTTTTGAAAATTAAGTGCCTAATCTACTCATACTTAGGGTAAAACCAGTTCAGATTTCTCAGACAAAGGGGAGAAAGAATGAATCTACTTTCCCCATTGGAATCCAGGACCAAGACAAGTTACCAGGCTTGCAACAATGCACATTTCTTCCTTGAACATACGCCACTGTCAGTGATCAACAGTACTAACTGAAACAGACCTTCCCAAAAATTAACCCAGCATTTCTTCAGCTCTGTCCTAGCTGGAGAAAGAACAATTCTCACATATCAGTACAGGTCAAATAGGAATCAAGATTGTTTCTAGTAACAAGGAGTTTTCTAGACACTAAACAAGGTTCCAATTGCAACTTCAGTGCAAAGAAAGAATCAGTTAGTGTGGATGGAGTCTCCAGGTGTCCCTTGAAGCAGGCTGTGCAGAATGTTGTGAGTAAGCAGTGCTATGAATCTGGCCAGCATAGACTTTGTGCAGAAGCTACAGGCTGGCAAGATTCAAGACTTAGTAAAAAGCTCTTCAAACTTCTGCAATTGAGCTCAGCACTTCTTTCTGAATTCACCCTTCAGTTTCTCCCCGCTTACCTATCTTGCATATGAGATGAACTGTGCCGTTATTACTGCAGTGGGAAGGATCCAGGTTGACCAGGAATTTGGGATTCAATCTTGCAACTTCCCCTTGCAAGACATTTGGTATAGTTTGTCTTTCATCCTCCTCATATTTCCTTTTTCGAGGGGAAGATACTGGGGCCCTGTGTAAAACACAGTCCACAGAAGGACACGGTGAAAACGTTGTGCCAACAACACATTTGTTAAATATTTTAAAAATGTGAAAAAGGAACCACGTAACTCCTTATACCCACCCAGAAACCCATCTGTTCTTTAAGTGTTTCTTCAAATAGTTTTTTTCCTTAAGAAAAAAAGGGAGACAGCAAGTTCGTGATACATACACGATCGGTGGTCCGTGAATTGCTGTCATAGCCGGCATAAAGGTACGGTAAAGGGAATGGTTGAAGACTGGTGAACGGATGTTGGCCAAAACAGCATCCAAAAGTGGCTGACACAAGTATTGCTGTTTCGTGGGGGGCACTGGTGGAGGTGGTGGAGTAGGCTAAAACATAAGAGAAGCCCCTTTTAATCATCACCAAAACGGAAACCTTTAAAATTTTACAGAATCAATAGTATAGTGCTAAGCTTCCAATGAAATGCAAAGGATTCTCAAAAGCACATACAGCAATATTTAGGGAAAAAACATAAAATAAGAAAAAGAAGACATCTGCAGCTTTCATGTAGGAAGTTGCCCTGAATTCAGATGTAAAAGTTCATAGAAAGACTTGATGGAGTCTTCACATAAAGCCCAAGAATCTAAAAATTCAGCTAAAAGATACATAGGGGTGATTTTAAATGAGCTAAATAAAGGCTCATTTCTTCCCATTTCCCTCTTTTATTCAACCTTATGTGAAGTCTGAGCAGCATGAGCAACAAGACATGAAAAAAACTATCTTGCTAAACCATAAGACCTCTTGGAATTAGTGGTCTTCATGTGTTGCTAGCACAAAGCCTTACGTACCACAGCCATATCATTTTTCAACTTCTCCAGAGCTATTTCGCACTTCTGCAGCGTCTTCAGAGGGCACCTGCAAAAAACACAAAATTTCATCACCACAAAACGGTCTCCTCAGCTCAAGTGTTTCTGCTATCTAAGCCCCACAGCCAGCTTCAATGCCAACATGGCTGGATGCTAAACAACCGATTTCTGGAAGAGATGGAATCTCTGATGTCCAGCCAAAAGAAGATTTACCGTTTTGAAGGGTCAGTCAGGATATCTAAGAGACTCTTCATTTTACTCAGGTCCTTCTTCCTGTCTGTAATAGCATCAGAGAGATAAACACTGACTACAAGCATCCATACTTGCAGACAAATACAGTTAAAAGTGAAAACGTGAGCCAGCGCTAAAGTAGTGAAGATCAAAAATCTTTCATCTAATCCTAAACATATCCATTCTATAAGCTGTGTGTGTCTCAAATACATCACAAGGAAGAGTTAAAGGAAATTAAAGGATGAGGATTTTACCCACTCTACAGTAAAGTCTTTACAGTTACAGGCAAGAAAGAGCCACTTCCAGTGTCATTTTTAATCCCATCATAAAAACCAAGGTGCTGCTTGTTTCAGCAGAAGAGAGAGTGCTGACAGAAACATGCACGACTAAACATAGGGAACCTCACCTTCATTTTTATCTATTTTATTGATCATCCTTCGCAGCGGCTCAATGTATTTTGATAACTGTTTCAGTTTCTCCAGATACTGCTGCTCCTCTGACTGGCTAGAACTGGCTGGACTCATGACAGAATTTGGATTTCCTGGCAAGAAGCAAAAACTATATGTCACAGGGACAATAAAAGCTACTGCACAACAGCATTCTCACATTTCAGAGCCTAGATGCTGAAATGTGCCACTCTCAAAGTATAAGCTCACTTAAGACACCCAACTCCACTACTGTGTGTCCTCCATGGTTTAAATGCTTGTCCAACCCTCTAAACTTTGTGCAGAAACATGTTCTGGGGATGGAACAGAAATTCCCATTTAATTCAATGTTTTTCTGAAGAGGTCCAAAGTGTTGTGTACTCATTATCTAGCTCCTCATTTTGCCTCACTCTGGTGCATTAAACACAGAATCAACCCACTGAATTTACTGCAGTTCTCCTTAAGTTGGTGCTTTCCAAACTGCAGAGCGCACAACACTGGTATGAGAAGATGCCAGCATGTTACTTCCATTCATGGTATAAGAAACTGTTTATTACATCTGAGAGAGAGAAGAGAACAAGCATCAGAGTACACCTAGGAGGTGGTTTGGAGCAAAGCTGCCTGCAACTGTGGTTCCATTCTTTACAGCTGCATGCTGTTGCTAAAGGTTCTGAGGAACCATTATGTCTCTTCCTACAAACTTTTTTATTTTTCTTTTCAAAAGACTGAGGAAGTTAGAAAAAAACATTACATAGTTTAATGTCGCATTCGGTGGTGTATGTTATAGGTTCATTACCTGTAACTGGTGGATTTGTAGAGCTCTTGGAAGTTCACATTGTGCCAAACAGTACTGAGCTTCCCTGGGAACTATTAGTTAACAAAACATAACCCAACTCACAGTCTGCACTATAGTTCTCAGATCATTTACCTGGAGTGTTTAAAGGACCTGGGGATGGGACACTAAAGTTCTGAGGTGTTCGTGCAGCTGCCGGGCTCTGGGATGGTTGTGGAGATGGACTGGGGAGAAAGCTGCTGGGTGATGGAGCTGGGCCAGAGCTGAAAAATAAACATAAAATGAAACCTGTCAAAATCTGCCAAGGAAGCAAGATCAGCCTGTGCGCAGATACGCTTTTAGCGAGCATTTGTATAGCACTCTAGCTCAGCAGTATACTTGGTGAGGATTTCACACACAGGTGCTTTAGGTGGAGTTTTTTTAGACTGTATTCAGCACAATCCCATCTACATTTTCACTGAAGTAGGTAGTAATATTCTTTCCCTTCAATGGAAATAGGGTAAGATACACTGAATGCTTCTGAAAACCTCACTCTTCTGGCACTGACAAAAGTCCTCAGAAGTTGCAGTCTAGCTCACCTAACATTTGAATTTGGCTGAGAAGTTGGCTGGCCTGGCTGAGGTGATGGCTGTGGTGGCGGAGGCATTGATTGAGGTGTCTGAGCTTGTTGGACAGGAGATGGAGATGACATCATGGTAATATTGTTCTGGCTGACCTGAAATGTGGAAGAAAGTAAGATCAACAACAACAAAAGGGAGCTGAGGATGGGAACCTAACTAAAAGGCTTTACCTGTGGAGAGAAGTGTATCTTCAGGCCTACAACAAATCAAAGTGTTAGCTTCCTATTCCCCCCATGATGACAGTCCCACCTGTATCATTCCGGAGGCTCTCAAGGAAGTACTTTGTATCAACTTTATGAGAAATAACCATTACAACTGCACATAATTTGTGTAACTGAATAATAACTGGTTTTCATTTCCCAAGCCGTCATTTTGCAATAAAAACATCACAAGTACCATCTGAAAGAGATGTACTACATAAGAACTGGAGTTAAGACAAGCAGGAAGGAAAGACAGTTCTAACTGAGGATTAACAGCCACTCCTCCTTGTTTTAACATTTTAATTACAGTCTTCAGAGATTCATCAGACTTAATTGGAGCTTTCCAACTGGTTTTCTTCAAGAGGAAGGGAAAAAATTAAGTAAGCCAAACCACCATCACTTGTTTAAATATTCATTGAAATGTGGGAGACGAGCACTCTGAATTCTGTGGCTGGGTGGAACAACCAAAAAACCTAAAAAACGAAGTAGCTTTCTGACCTATGGAGAATGACGAGGTGTGTCAAAAGGACAAAAAGATGAGTAAGAGCATTTCCAGAACAGCACCAAACTCTGGGTATTAACTGAGTTTATTCTGTACATTGTAAAGTGCAAGAGCCAGATAATGATCAAATTAGAGCAACTTCTCACATTTGTTTGAATGACATTTTTCCCTCTTCATCTCTTAAAACCAACCAGCCAAAACCTTTACATGGCCAGGAGCACGGCATAATAATCTACATATTAAGCGATCATGTATGGTTAAGGCACAAGAGTATTTATGACCTCAGGCTATAAATTACTGTATACAAAGATAAATTGAATTCGTCTTCAGAGGCCAATATTATGTCTCAGTATCACGTGTGTCCATTCTGTAAGTCATTAATTAGCACCTGTATGAGTTAACAACTCCAGTTCCCTCGGGCTAAATAAATTTTAAGCACAGGCCCCAGTAAATCCGTGTGTCAGAGACACACTTCACAGGCACTGCAGTTTGGTGCTGTCCTTCACTCATTAAATAAACAGCATCAAAATCATGCAACTGTTTCCAGAGGAGGTGGTATTTAGCATGTTAAGTGTTGCACGGTCTGCTTTTGCATCTATGCACTGAACACAACAGGAAACGCTTGGCTTGGACAGTCACATTGCAGCTCTGCAAATGTCACACGCAACTGAAAAGAAATGACAGGCCAAAACAATCCCCAGGTTGAAATCAAACACAGACACACTGACTTTTTTCCCCCAGTTTCCAATAACTCCATTGTCTTCACAATCTCTCCTACACAGACAGTATCTAGAACAAGTGAGACTGACGCTAAGTTTCAAATCAGCTTCTCCGCAGCCAATAAATCTTGAGGCTGTGCTCACTGGTTTTCTACAGTAGACGTGTTCTTTAGCAGCACATGTTTCCGTCCACATTTGGAAAAGCATTTTGGAGACGAAAATGCATAGTCTGCCTCCCACAGACACCAAAGCATCGTACCACTGTTTGGAAGGAAGCTAGGATAACTGCTGTAAATAGCACTCCCTCACATTTCTACAGTTCTATTTAACATTCTATTAACCTCCAAGTGATTTAGAACTGACCCATATGAAGCTGCACCCACTTATCATCAAGCCACTGCTGAGTGGCTCATCACTCCCTGAACATTAGTCTCCTTTCATCTGTTGGTTCCATAAAATTACTTCTGAAAACTTAAATCCTTTTCTTTTGGGAAAGAATTAGATGTTTTATTTTTTGCCATATTTAAGTTTCTGTGTCTTCTTCAACACCAAAGTCTCTTCACAGTAATTTACAAATACTGCAGAAAAGCAAAGAACATGCATATAAGCATGGAATGAATTAATCTTTTGCAGGACTAGATGATCTTTCAAGGTCCCTTCCAATCTCTAATGTGATACTGTGATTACCGTTTCTCATTTAAGTACAAGCATAGGCAAACAGCTTGCCTTTTCACAAAAGGTTTGCTCTCTGCCAGCTTCACCTCAGAAAGCCAAAGGATAATGTCTTAATATTAAGCGGAACTGCAACCTTTTCCAAAAACAATTCTGAGCGTACTGCTTTGCTTTTGTTCAAAAGCAATTAACTTGCTACATAATAATCTCAGATGTCTTTCAATTGAACAGGTCTGAAGTTGCTTTCAACTTTTGATTTCTACATGGCTTGGAAGATCTGGATTATGATTACAATTTAATGACATTTTAACTAATAAGGAATTTTCCTTCCAACTCACTCCCACTAAAAAGACGACTTTAAAAAAACATAAACAACCCACCAAAATACCAATAAACCCAAATTACAAAAAACCCCTCCCTCTGGAGCTTTATCTCTTTCATCAAACTCATTTAGCTCCTTACTTAACTATAGAGCTAAGCCATAGTTACTAACCATTCATATATCCTTCACTTTCAACAGATATAAGGAAATGCAGCTACATATTTTTTCACTGCAGGCTAAGACTTTCTGCATCTACAAACATGTTCATGGACAGCTATTACAGCCCACCGAACATCAATTCACTGTGTCACTCTACAGTGACCTGACCTTGACACCAAGTCCTAGTTTTCTGAAGTCTTGCCCAAAAGACATTTAGATTTGCAGGACAAAATTGTTCAGTTAATATCTACTAAATCAAAGCTATCCTTTGTGTTCAAGCACACCATACTGGAAGATAAACTGAGCTGAGGCCTGCCTCCAGTTTGTCGAGCCTCAGGCAACTAACACTCATTAAATAACAAGTAACAACGCAGCAGATAAGGGCTAGCAAGAGCTTTTTGGATGCTCTCAGTAGCTAGACTGTACAATATGCAGAACCTCACAGCAACAAGGAACTGATGGGAATTTATGAGGAAGAGTTGAAACACTTTAGTTTAATGGAAAAATCTAGAAAGGATTAAATTGTGACTCATCCTACCACCTGCATAGGAGCCATTTTCACTTCAACCATTTTCATAAAGAAACTTTTTGAATGCTGCTTTCCCTAGTCGTTCAGTCTTCACCATTTCAGAATCCTCAGCACACTACTGTGAACTCCTTCACTTGGTATCAGAAACCAAAGCTCCTTGATAATAAGACTTTAAAAGACCAGCCTGTGACACTGAATGCTTGAACTCCATTTAATATTGACTCCAATATTAAATATAAGCCAATACTTAGACATCTATCGGAAGGCCTCACCGTCAAACCAAACCTAAGGAATACTTCATATTGAAGAAGATTGTCTCAATGCATACAAACTGCTTCAGCAAATAAAGCTCAAACGTTGATTCTCTCCTTTGACTCAAATAAAACCCAAGGATAGCTGTTAACAGGTACACAGTCACTGGACTGAAATGACTATCCACCTTAAAGCAGAAACAACAGATGCATTTGCCTAGGTCTGGGGAACCTTTTGGTCACCATATCTACCTTAGCAAATCCCTGAGAAGAAAAGCTTGTACCTAATAAACCTGATGAAGCAGCACTAGGAAGCAGTTTCAGACATTAAGAACTGAGTTCTACTTCAATCTATTTCTCCCCATTCCTGCTGCCCAAAATGACACACTTTGCTTGCAAAGCTTGACTGCAAGGTCTTTAGCAGATGCAGACCTGCACCAGGCCAATGCATCTTTCAGCAACAGCTGGCTAGGTGCTGCCACCCTATCTATATAGCTTCTCTGATGCAGGTACAAGTGGAATCCTTCTGGCAGCTCCTCTGACACAGCTGTGAAAGAATTTTAGTTGGTCCCTGATATCACATCAAGAAGCTACTCAAACTGAAATCAGGCAAGTTTCCTTTAATGAAAACAGCACCTGTACAGAGCAAGAACACTTCATGAGGTCGATCCCAGACACAGCTCACAGTAGTACTGATTTGCAGTACTTTCACAAATACACATTCATGGAGTATGAGCCAAGCCTAAACCACAAAAGTTCTCATTTTAGACTTCAATCAATTCTAACAGGGAAACGTTTTAAATGCTATAAATAAAGATTTCAAAATGCTTTATTTGATATCCCAAGTTCGCAGAAAGACCATTATTCAGAATAAAAAAGGATCCATAAAACACCTAAAGAACCCAATACCCTGAGTAACACCAGCAAGTTGGTAGTCTGGCGAAGACGTGAACTTCCCCTTGCTTGAGAGCAAGTGCGATACAATCGTGTACTGAACGCTCTGCACAGTTCCTGACACAATGTGCTTTGACTCAGTAAATACCTGTGGCATTTGCTGTCCGCCCAAAGGAATGGAGCTTGGCGGTGTAGCAGACACAGCGGTGGTAGGCGGGAACCGTGGTCTTATTTGCATCCCACCTCGGGCCATAGGTGCGGTGATCATCTTTGAGGACAGAGGGACAACAGACAAAAGTAATCGCAAAACAAGAAATGCAGTGCACTGGCAGGATGAGAAGCACATGCAACCCTCCGGGAAACTAGGGGGAGGGACAGCATAAAGGGAAGGTTAGTGAGCTTTTTCTCTAAAGTTTAACCTAATGTGCTACCTTATAAATCAAATCCCTTTTTATACCGTTTCTATCCTTTTTCAGAAAGTATTTAGTGAACTCTAGCTATCTTGAGAGAGCTGTTATGTAGGGTCAGGCTCACGGGTCAAGGGTTGCCTATGCTATCAATTTGCATTGAGTGGCTTTTCCTAAATTTTGCCTGACGTCTAGAATTTCTAGAACTCTTGGGAATAAGAATGCTTCATATAAGAAGCTATACAATGCCACAGGTTTCTGTTTATTTCTAATTCATTTCTCATTTCCCTTCCCCTACTGTGGACTCTCAGGATTTAGCAGTATTTGCACTTCATAAAAGAATTTGGCAGACAGTTCAACAGCAACTGTCAGTACAAACGTGCCACAGTGAGCAGCATTTCAGGCCAACTTAACCTATGCAAGTTACAACACTATGACAACTAAAAAGGACCTCTGGATTCGAAAAACCTCCTTCCTTCATTTTACAACCCATGGAATAAGTCAAATACATTTTTGTAATACCGCTGTACCTTTATTGATCCTACAGATATAGAGACAGAGCGCACCCTGAAGTACAGGCATTTAGGGCAAATTGTATGTATTAGCATTAGGCTGGATTTGTATTTTACAATAGGACTAGGATTACGCTACTCTGCAGTGTCTATAAGTACCTTTCACGGTACCAGCATGCAGGAGACACACATATTTAATTATATATCCATATAGCCCTTTGTTACTTACAATTCAGTGTTACACCACCCATGCTGAGAATTTACAGCAAATACTACACCTTTTTGAGATGGTATTCAGGTAATTCTGGCAAGTTCACTTAAAAAAAGGCTTTGTTTAGTACTTCAGACATCTACAGTAAAAGGTCTTCTAGGCTACAACTTCTTCCTGCTACATATTATTGCAAAGGAACCTACACAAGCCCTAACTAACCTACAAGGGAATGAAGTCTCCTTCCAGTAAATGGTTTGGGGCATTCTTATTCAGCTATGTAAATGGGACTGAAGCAGCCAGCAACACATCTTTATACAGAGTCAGAGAATGCATGTGCTTACAGTTGTTAAAAATAAATTAAATAAAATACAACATAGCAAGACTGAAAAAAGAAAAGCAATAACTGATAAAGAAAATAGTGTCAAATTCAGCACAGCTGTTAGTTCACAACACCAGAGCAATGCGGTCCTTTCCATCCAGGCAAAAAGGGGTGGTCAGAGACAGGATTTCAAAAGGGAAAGAAAGGAAAGCACACTCAGCATGCAACAGCCACCACAAGCAAACACAACAACACAGCACTACACAAAGCACAGGTGGATGCTACAAAGTGCAGTGAAGAGCTACAGTCTCAACATGAGAGCTGGTGAAGCAACACAGCCCTAACAACAAAACAAAAACTTTAAAGAAAAAAGGACAAAAAAAAAAAAACAACTGGAAACCGCTACGGAAAAAAAAAAACCATATCCCTCCAGGTACAATCACCCCATCTTAGACCCTCACGGACCCACATGGATCTCTGGAGCGTGTGAAATCCTAGGGATGTTGTGGCGACTCACATATCCCGTCTAGGCCCTGTATCTCGTGCCACACCACCACACTGTTCAGATTTAGATCGCTTCATCTGAGGCCAAGAAATTTAGAAGCATATTCACAGTTCAAGTGCCTCGCTGAACATCAGCATGACAAACTCCAATTCAAAAGCTTTCAGCTGTTTGTTTATGGTGGTCGGTTAACCGTGTACACACAGTTCTGGGCTTGACTTGTATTTTTTGTTTTTTGAAACATGTGCTTTGGAAAGGAAGCATGTACATAAAACACCAGCTCCACTCTCTTAACAAAAGTAATCTCCTTTTCCCATTCTCCAGCTGATTTACGTTTATGAAACCTGTGACCCTTTGACAAAGGGGTAAGGGTTGGGAAAAGGAGTTGCAATGATTGCATCTGGTTTATGCAAAGCAATATATCCATAAAGGAGTTATTCTTGTCAGTCTAGAAACAGAAGACAACCAGCAGTGTTCAAACACTTTTTCAAAAGATATAAACTGAAGGTAAATCCTCCTCTGCAAGTGAAACTGATTGTTACTCAAGCAGGGTAATATTGACCTTCGTTATGTCTTTATGACTTCAGAAGAGCTTCAAAACTCTCACATGGATCCGTGTTTAAACCTGAGACTGCTTTTATGCAGGAAGGAGAGAAACTTTACAGAAAAGGAGAAAAGAAGCCGTACCAACCAAATTACCCAGTCTGAAAGCCCCTGGAAACTAAGTGCAAATGCAACAAGCAAAGATGAGAACAGGGCTAATTTATAATAAAAGCTTCCCTCAACCAAAGAAATCAAGGCAGACTTATTAAAAATGCTAGTGCTAGGGAAAAACATACTAAATACAAAGCAAAAGCTGTTCT
This sequence comes from Rhinopomastus cyanomelas, assembly GCA_013400115.1. Classification (NCBI taxonomy): domain Eukaryota; kingdom Metazoa; phylum Chordata; class Aves; order Bucerotiformes; family Rhinopomastidae; genus Rhinopomastus; species Rhinopomastus cyanomelas. The sequence continues at coordinate 470,650 of VXBP01001971.1, read as the reverse complement.
TAAAAGGAAATTCTTATAAAGAAAGTCCATAAACACACTAAACATGGAAGCTGCACTGTAATCCTGTAGACAGCCAGAATCTTGAATTATTATAATACTTATGTAATTAATATAACACGAATAAATATTATATGCAGAGAATATTTTCACAAGAACAACAAACCCGTTTAGTTACTGGACTTCACAGTGTTAAGTTAGTAGACTCATATTGCGATGGCGTGAACACAAATGGAGTATGTGGAATATTTTAACTCCACCTGTGACAGATGAACAGTTCCTAAGTTTACTACACATCCGAACAGAGCTGCAATACAAAATCCACTACCAATCATCTTTTAAATGCACTGTGCTGTTAAGCCACTGGCATATGAATTCACTAAACAGGGCAAGAATTGACTTTAGAGAAACACAATCCATCTGCTTAGGAGTTGAAAAACACACCATTGTTAGTGAAAAAAAACCCACATCAGAGCCTCCTTCCAGTCAGCCTAAGTCCCTGCAGTTTCCACATGGAAATTATTTAAGAAACAGTCTTCAATTCACATTTCAACTGTAGAAAGAGCATGCTGTGTCGCTGCCAGTACTATGCCAACTGTACTTACCACTGCTCAGCTTTTACATCCTGTGTTACACTGACACAAGCGAAAGGACCAAAAGAGAAATGGAGCTTAGGCACCAACGAGGATGTGGGCCATATGAGAGTGATGACAATGCCAGACACTATTCCTGATACAAGACTAGGGTATTTATGCTGATGAACCAATTATTACCACAGTCCACGTAAAAAGCTTCCAAATGTATTGTTGAATCTGTAATCTTAACTTGTGCATTGACATGAAAATGGTGCATGGAGACAGGGATGTCTGGGGAGACAGGGATGTCTGGGGATAAAAAAAGAACTCTGCTGCTCATCCTAGTCAACCTCTTTTCATCTGTCTCATTCTCTTCCTCTACGAAGTGGTGATAATTGTACTTACCCACATCTGTAAAATGCCTCAATATGAAACACTACAGAGGTAAGTCATAAAAGATTATTTCATATTCTTGTAGAAAAAGGGATTAGAGGCTTAGCTCAAGCCATTCCCATTTCTTCCCCCACCACATCTTCTTCACAGCATAAAGGAACAATCACTGGGGTTACAAGTATATTTCAGGATAAGGAAACTGTGTTAGACTGTGTTAGCTTTCACGCAGCATTTATTTCTTTAAGACGTAACTCTACACTTATGACATGTGCCATCTTTCCTTCACAATTCACATCCAGAAGAAGAGCAATCTAGCTAATCTACTGCCCATTTCACTCAGAAAAAGAATGAAATTAAAAGGAATGAAAAAGGACTGTGGAGAGATGTCATTGCCTATATTAGGGTAGATAACATGAAGATAGAAGGTAGATCACGTGGGTAAAGATGGCAGGCAAAAAGTTCACAGTACAGAAATCAGTTTACACAACAAAGCAGTCACCCAGGAAAGTTCGACCGAAGAGGAGGTGATACACTCCAGATACCAACAGTAAGACTTGTAGCATGACCGCAGTAGGCTGTCTCATTGGTGTGTATTCCTGTATTGGTGGTGTCAGTACAGGCAAGTCTTACCTACTAAGGACAGAGAGCATGCACAGAGTTGTCAGTGAAATCCTGCCTCTGACTCCAGGCAAAGAGGAAACAGCATATAAATCCATATTCCCTTTACAAAGGGGATGACTGATGTCAGACCCCTCAACAGAAAGCCACCAGAAACCCATCTCCATGCTTATCTCCAGCATGCACTTGCTACAGGCCTATAAACTGGTGATACTAGCTCCTTAGCCCTTACCTGCCCTGAAGCTCCCATCTGAGCAGCTTGGGCCTGAGCTGCTTGTACTGCTGCTGCCGCCTGCTGCTGCTGGACCAGCTGAGCTCTTACCTTGAGTATGAAAAGAGAGAATGAAGTAAAGATACGTACGTGATTAGAGTACGACACTACTGTTTCAGCTATCTGACTATGCTTACAAAAAAAGGTTGTGGAGACGAGGCCAGCCTCATGTACACACTATTCCTACGGTTTTTGAGCTTTTTTATAACATCTTCCTGCATTTCTAACATTTACAAATGTCTTTCCATAGACTGTGACCTCAGGTTTCAATTTGCTTCTTGCAACTTCTTCCTTGTACTACTAGGTCTTCCTCTGACAGTAGCAGATAATTCAACTTTCTGGCAGACAACCATGTGTGTTGAATCCCCTCAGCCACTCTGTATTAAGCATTCCTTATGGCACATAACTATTCCTAGCTTAGCTGGCAGGAGCACAACATGAACATGTATATAGGACTAGATCATATCAATAATTTCTCAAGTGTGGTTGACTCTCCACTCCTCTCCCACAAGGCACAAAGAAAAGCACATCATCTGAGTTTTTGCTCAGCAGCACTTACAGAGCCCAGAAAAAACCTGACTATGATACACCAATTCAAAAAGCCACATTAAGATAATCCAGCAAGAGTTTCAACCTAGTAAAAACTGTCTCGTCAACATACTCTTCAAGGCAAGGAACTACCAGTACATTGACCAAAATCCCTACATATGGCAGCAGAAACAAAGCCAACGTGCTAGAGAGCCAGCACTGCCTCCAGTCATGTATACCAGACACTTCAAAGCACTTCATAATGTTCTAGAACAGCAATAATGTAGGTGATTTTTTTCTTTAACCAGAGTTTGTTTCTTTCTTTTTTTCACCCGTCCATTGAAGACTACGATAAGAAATTATTGTTAAATACAAACTACGTTTTCATTACTCTTAGAAACAACATTGTTCTCTACTGGCAAGCCCAGATAGAAACCTTTAAACTCTCTATACTCATAACACACTAACTACAAATCTCTAATAATCTGTGGGTTCTCCTACTTCAGTAAGCACAAGTCAAAAAACTTTTGTTATTTCTCTAGAGCATCACAATGAGCCAACAATTAGCTGACCACTAGCTCTTACCTGCATTGCTTTCAGTTGCTGTGCTGTAAGAGTAACAGGCATAACCTGACTAGAAATTTGTGCTGAGATTGCCTGTGGCTGAGATACCATGGGCTGAGGTTGAGGCTGGGACTGTGGTGGAAGCTGAGACTGTTGTGCCTGAGCAACCTGTTGTTGTTGCTGCTGCTGCTGCTGTTGTTGCTGCTGTATTTGCTGTATCTGCTGTTGCATTACTTGTTGAGGTGGCTGCTGCTGTATCTGTTGTGGTATTTGTTGTTGCTGCTGCTGCTGCTGTTGCTGCTGCTGTGCCTGCATGGCCTGTGCTGCCTGCAGCTGCTGCATTTGGGCAATTCTCTGTAGTTGCTGCTGCTGCTGTTGCTGCTGCATCTGAAAAGCAGGAGAAGCCAGGATGCTAAAGCTTCCACCAATGCAATAGCAGCCTTATACCATAAACCCAGAGCAAACAGAATCCTAATACATTGGGCTGTGGTTTTAAACTCAACGGGAAAGCCCACCCTTCACTCCTATCTCAACTGTCACTCATATCTCAGTTCTACATAGTAGTTTCAATATCACAAGCTTGTCTCACTATTAAAACACTTTCAAAAACAAAGATTAAGCCAATCAACTTCTCCTGCACAAATGGACTCAAAGCACTTCTTCAAATGGAATTGACCTGAGTTAGCACCGTTGTTTAGCAGAAGCTGCACAAGAGCACAACAGCTTAAGTTTCCTCTTCTGTTTTGTGACTCAGGATGACACAACCATGATGTGCTCCACACATTTTTTTAAAGTAGTCACAAGTAATGAATCCATTGACAAAAGAGCCATTAGTTCCAGCATAATACAAGTATTTTTAAATTCTTTCCCACATCCCTACTCTAGTCAGAATGAAAAACTATCCTGATGTTTACAAAGGGATAAAGATTTTAAGTCTCCATTGCTGCAAAAGAAGACAGTAACCGAACAACTGTAATGTTGCCAACTGACTTGCCTAACTAAACTGAAGTCACAGTATCACAGTAATGACAAGGTTGGAAAAGACCTACCCTGAAGTGGAAACACATTAATAACAGGCAGAGCTGATATTCTGTACTTCCATCCAAGCTAAGCCCCACTTGACGAGAAACTGAGCACAGATCATCTCAATTACCACGGAACTGTTTGCTGTTACCTGCTGTTGGTTTTGCTGCTGCTGCATCTGCAGTTTCAGCATGTGCTGCTGCTGGACAGCTTGTAACTGCTGTTGTTGCTGCTGCTGCTGGGCTGCTGCAGCTGCTGCTGCTTGCTGCTGGACCTGAAACTGCTGTTGCATGGCTGACTGCTGTGCCTGGAACTGCTGTTGCTGCAAGGCCTCTCCATTCAGCTGAAATTGCTGCTGCTGCTGCTGCTGCTGCTGAGCTATCTGCTGAAGCTGAAGTTGAGCTAAAAAGAAGGTAAACTGTACTTAAAACACAAGACCCAAACAGTGAGATAGTAATCCAGTACCACCCATAATAAAGACAATCTCCCTAAAGTACATTACTATTCTTGTCAGCATGCTTCCTCAAATGCAAGAGGTGCATTAACAGCAGAATTAACCACAGAATCAAAGAGTGGTTTGTGTTGGAAGGAACCTTTAAGATGATCTAGTATCAAACCCCTCTGCCATGAGCAGAGATGCCTTCCACTAGGTGAAGGTTGCTCAAAGCCATTCACAGCCTCTCTGGACAACCTGTTCCAGTGTCTCCCGATCTTCACAGTGAAAAGCTTCTTCCTTACACCTAATCTAAACCTCTTTCAGTTTAAAGCCATCACCCCTTGCCTTATCATTACCCTTGTAAAAAGTCCCTCTGATGACATTTCCTCCTGCTAACCTCCAATTCTCACTGACTGCACTGAGTCTGTGACCCAGGTAAACAATGTAAATCAGAGGTAATCAGCAGGAAGCATCATGCCCACAGAAAACACAGGTGAGCGCCAAACAAAAAACCAACCACATTTCTGAAGCTGACATCTTGTAAGACAAAAAAGTATTTGCTCGGACAAGAACTAGACTGTTCTTCACTAAACTAAGGAAGATACTGTTCTGATTAGGTAGTAGCACTTGAAATAAATTCTTCCTGCAGTTCACTTGGTTGACTTAGCTGGACACCTTCCAGCTGAAATCCTTCAGCACCCCTTCCATGTGGAAAAAAGTTACATTCTCAAAAGCTGTTCTAACAGTTTCAGTGGTTGAAGCAAACTGAATACTTACTCTGCTGAGTAGCTGTAGATACACCAGGCATACCGTGAGGGGGTATTCCCGAGGTTCCAGGAGGCTGCTGTTGCCCTGGGAGACTCATCTGCTGTCCCATTGGGCCAAGGCCAGTCATCCCGCTCATCGGTGTAGCTTGAGCTCGGGAAGCCATGCCCATTCCTGGAGCTCCTGCTGGGGGACCCCCAGTTAGATTCTGCAGGGCATTCATGGGATCTACAAAGAAAATAGTTACCAATATGCAGCCAGCCATGCAACTGCCTCTCTCAAACCCCCTGTTCTACATCCTCCACTCTCTGACCTGTTGGCTTCAGATCATGATTAAATCAAATACTCAGAGATTCTAAAATTCACTGCCTATGAGTCAAGAGGCTTCTAGCACATCTCTGCCTCTCTGTAAATAGACTGAAGATTATCTAAAAGTGCTTCAGACAGAATCAAATTACATTATAGAAAAAGAATTTATTAGCCACCTTGAATTTATAAGCAAGTCAAAACAAGCTGCCAACAAAACTCCACAGACATGCAGCTTGTCAGTTCAAAAACCAAGAGGGTCTCATTTTGCATCCAACTGGCCTGTCCCTCCCAAGGTCAATGCAGAGGAGCAAAGCTCAGACCACAGGAAGTTTTCTGCTGTACAGATCTCCCCAGAACACCACAATTATTATGCGGTGGATAATTTCAATGCCTTTCAAGGCAACTGTCATCATGTGAATCCTGGACACACACAACGTGGAATTCAAAGAGGAAGCAGCAACTCAAGAGAGCACAACGTGGGGTGTAAAAGTAATATCAATCAGGTACAGAACGCAACATCCCATATTTAGTCTACGGAAGGATAAAAATAAAGAGAATCATAATATGTTCCCAATGTGGACCGCTCTAAGAATTAGGACAGAGGCAGAAGACACCATCAAATCTAACCTCAGTCAAACACCAGTGTGCATAAGCCCCAAAAACACATTTGTATCTGATGCAACACTCTGAGGAACCCAAAGCTGGTACCAGGGAGAAATGTGGACTGCTAAGCAGGAGATTCTCCATCACTCTTGTTCTTTCAAGAACCTTAGTGTTGTGAGCTAACAGAGGTAGAAACAAGGAAACAAACAAGTCTCCTGTGTTACATCCAAAAGGTATCCAAGCCTGTCACCCTCAAACTGAGCAACTCCAAGACTACGCCACAACCTTTCCTTTCCTGCAGTAGCAGTTAGTGTTCCAGGTAATTTAATATCTTGGATATTTCACAGCCTTCTTATTCATAGCACCCTACAGCCCTGATTTCGAAGCTCTTCTATTTAGGAGTGGCAGGGAAAGGGTAAGGGAGGGAAGAATAAGAAGGGGAAATAAGAGAGCTCTTACCACTGACTGAGGCTTGAGATTTCTTATTGTCTGCAAAGAACAATTAATTGCCTTTGTTAATCTTGTCACACATAAATTTGGCTTTTCAGATATACTCTCTACAAGAAATATATTCACATAAAATTAGTGTTTAAAATAATCACTGTCTACTATATTCTAACAAAATCCATTAACCCAAGCCAATTCAGTAACCAGAATGTTACAGAAACAATGGAAAGAAAGCACAAAAAACACATATAGGCAAATATTAAGAAGGTGGAAAATGCGGTAAGTTGAAGTAATTTCTGCAAACTGTTTCCATTACCCATGCGTGTGTAAAAGAAATAGTATTTAGAAACTAAACATGAATATTAGAGAAAAAAATACTTAAAGCCACATCTGAACAGTCAAATGCAGAATCACACACAAAACCCCCAACATTCTTTTTTAAGCAGAGGACGGGAAGAGCAAGTCCATCACTGACAAAAAGGAAAGCAAGCACAACCAAACAACTACTTACGAATATCTCGAAAATGGATAATAAGTCTCGCCACAAGAGAAAGATATTCCTCCTAAAGATGAAAAAATATGTTTTTAGCACATGAAATAAAAATATATGTTAAAATGACTTTCTGGTTCTTGATTATTCTTCTTTGACATAGCGGACTTTACTTTAAAATGTCTGTGGGCTTTTAAAAGCCACTAAGAAGATGCCAATATGTGACAATCAGTGTAAACCAATACATCATTTTTCCATTTCTAATCCATTTCTAAATCCTTTTGGTTAAGGAGTGAACCTGATTACTTGGTACTCTGACTTTCTTCAGTCCTTGTACTACAAGGACTTTCTGTAAGTATTACAAATACAAGTAAGTTAACAACAGTAAAAACTAACATACGATGCAAGCATCAGAGGTGAAAAGAAAAATATCCTTTGCAGCATTTTCTTAGTGCGCTTCAAAACAGGAGAGAAACTGCACAGAGCTGTGGCAGCCTTCCTGCCCATCAACCAACCAGCTCAACACTGAGGAAACCATCAGCAGGCATCCAGCCGGGACACCAGCATTCTTGTATTTTCACCAAGACAAGCTCTGTCTGAAATGCAACTTGTTTGGAGACAGCAATAGTATCCAGTTTCTCAGAGTACAGCTCCAGGAAATAAGTTAACATTTTGGTAGAGTCTAGCACAGGATAACCAGACTTTGAGACCACAGAACTTCCCTTCATCTTACTCTTTACACAGTTTTTTCAAAGATATCTTAGCCTCTCCTGACCACTGAAGTGGTCACACTGAAGGGTGCTCTGCTGTAGATACAGAAAACTCTGTGCAATGCGCTACACACAAGACTTAAGAAGTAAATGCAGTCCCACATTTGCATTAAATGCTGCATCATCAGACAAGCTGGACTGGAGTCCAGTTTGATGCTTGTATGTATTGGGTGCAAACCATGCGACTTCCCTTCAGGGCAAAAGAAGCACACATACATCAAAAATTTGCATACCTGTCTACTCTAAACAGATACATAACCAAGTTCATTGGGTTTGCTGCTTCTGTGGGTTGTTCCGAAACTTTCTGACACCCCTGTAAGTTCTGGAAACAAGTAAGAGATGCATTACCCTTGTTTTCGCCTTCATAAACACATGGCTCTCCATGTCTTTGCTGGATTTATTGTGGGCAACACCAGCCTTCCTCATAGCATCATCACTGAAACAAGAGGAAATAACAAGGCTAGGTGTTAATTAAGGACAGCAGTAAGATCTGTTAAATAGGTTTTTACTTCTCCCATACACTTTTACCCACCACATACATTACTTTAAATTGCCACTTCCAAGAAATTCTTCGAATAATAGAGAAAAAAGCCGAATAATTTCTAAAAGGCGGCACAAATATTCTCTGCAGAAAGCCTAGAACAACTGCTAAGCAAGTCATTATTTTGCAACCTGAAGTATTATTTTGACAAAATACCAGGACCTATTCATCTGAGAAAAGCTGAGTGACGGAATTAATGTAGCCCATGTCTGATGACCAATGCCTGCCCAACACTGGGCACTTCCAAAAGAATCCTCTAAACATAAGGTGGAAGAATAACCAAAAACAACAGAAAAACAATTGCCTAAAAGCATAGAGGTTTGAGTAAGTGGGGGCACTGATTAGGGGCAAAGAAGAGAAGAGGTGCAGCACTGTACAGGGCAGGGAGGAAACAACATGAAAGCAGTAGGTGAAGTACTACTGCTTCATCTTATGATGAAGAGACAGCCCTCTTGATGGAAGAGAAAGAATAGGTGTGGTAATAAAAAGCTTTCCATTTCTTTACTGTTCTGTCCCAATTACCAGACAGCATCACAGGGACTTGCAATCTTTTCTCCATCACACCTCTAATACATTGGCTCAAGATCTGCTCTCTAGATGGGATACTGAACAGACAAGATGAGAAGGGGGAAAAAGACTCCACCAAACCAACCCACAGAAAGCATAGGAAGCTAAGAACAAGGGTGAAAAAAGGGTACTGTCAGAACATCGAAAAGTAATTCAACTGCAGTGCAACAAGGTAATGATGTTCTAAACCAAGTTCAGTTGGGTAAGTGTCCCTGTATACATCTATCCTCTGAGTACTCTCAATTCTTGGAAGCATCACTGCAAAACCTGTTCTGTTTTTAAAGCAGCAAACAGCTACAGCCTCAATTCCATTAATAAATTACCTGGAAACACTTTCACCTTGTAATTATCAAAGCAAGTTAGTAAGTAAATGTGTGTCAGGGTAATGACCCACAAAAACATTTCAGCTAGTCTGAGTAAGGACTACTGCTTCCTTCCCTCTGAACTTCTACCAGCTCTCATACAGGAGCAGTAAAAGCTGGTTTGGCTTCCTGAATTAACACTGCAATTACAGAAATTGAAAGAATAGATGTTACAGTCTTAAAACACAGGAGCTTCGGCTGTCAAAACACACACCCTTACCTTGCTAACTAATACCCTAGTAGCATACAGCTAACCTAGTGGAGCCTGTAAAGCAGGAGACAGAAGAACAGAGCTACCTGCTCTGCAGTTCTCCCATGGTAATGTGTTCGTATTGTCTGGCAGACACTAAAAAATGCTTTAGTGGAATCCAAACATAACACTATATGCAAACAAGCCTCCAAGTGAGCTGCTCATAAAGGAACTCTGCTGCAGAGGAAGAAACTTATCAGATCTTTATTGACACTTCCCTTTTTTAGAAAGGAATCCACACTACTCACTGAATCCTCCTAAACTTCTCACTGCCATGGCACAATGGCAGTGCCTCTCATCTTGACATCATTGAGAACTGAGCAGGCAGAAACACAAGGGAAAAAATGATGCAAATGCAAGTAAAATAAATAAAATTTAGGTAGTACTGAGTGACCGTGACACAGCCTGTGATCAACAGGCTATCAGGAACTTGGTAAAAAAATCCATGCCAAGGGAGTTACTTTTCAGCTTATAGAAAACTGATCAACTTCTATGTATACGCACAATTTTCTTTTGATGTTACAGAACAGGAAATGTTTTCAAACTAGTACATCTGAACTACTGACAACTCCACGCCAAGCAATCCATGTCACATCTGCTAGCATTTTAATAACGGTTAACTAGGAGGTAATAAAGCAACTCACATACAATCTGTTATTTGTTCAAGTATTCACCTGCAAGTGACATAAAAAAATGTTTACATTCAAAGCTAAAGATATCAAATGATGTACCACATCCTTGAACAACACCAAACTTAACAAAACTGAAAACTGGAAGGTAGCAGCCAATACTTTATCTGTCTTTTAATCATTCATGAAACACATGAGAAGATAAAATGCATCATAAAACTGTGCCTTTTCCAGTTCATGCAGGTCACTCAGAAGTTGTGGTTTCACAAGACGAAGCATTAAACACCAACACCAGCATGAGAAATTTCCCCTCCACTCCCAAGAAGCTGTTTTCCAGATCAACCACCTCTCACCCAGGCCAGCTGCTTTAGCTGAAGCATCTTGCAAAACGTTCTCCTTCACAACTTTACCAGCTCCCCTATATGGTTCATACCATGACTGCGTGAATCAATTGCTCCAGTGAAACAAAAGGGCCAACACCACACTATGCTTCTCCCAAATTACTAACGGTACAATGAGAGGAAATGGTCTCAAGTTGCATCAAGAGAAGTTTAGATTGGATAATAGGAAGAAATTATTTACTTAGAAAGTGGTTGGGCACTGGAACAGGCTGCACAGGGAGGTGGCAGAATCACCATCCCTGCCCATGTTTAAGAAATGAGTACTTAGAACACTTGAGGCCATGGTCAAGGAGATGTTGGGATGAGGGCTGGACTTGATGATCCTGGAAGTCCTTTCCAACCACTATGATTCTAAGCTGTAGAACATCAGCACATGCTGCTTCATGAAATACATTATTTGATCACTGAACACTCAGTCCAACAAACCTTTCTTGCCTTTCTTGCTTGCAACAGGAAACTAAAAAAAACCCTTCACTTTTGTGTTGTATTTCAGAGTAATAATTCAAGACAGTTGTCGTTTTCTTTCCCCCACCTCGCTCTAGAATCTTTAGTTGATCCACTAAACTCCTGCCTGCTTGTTTCTCAGTCTCCACCTCTACCTCCTTCATGTGCTCTCCACATCTCCATCCTCATTTCTGCTCACACATGCTCTTTCTTCTCTTCCAGCTGAACCATTAGCTAAACCCTATTCAGTCTTAAGTATGAATATACAGATCAAAACTTTGAGCAAAAAGCTGAACACAAAATTACCAGGCCATCACACAGCTGAAGTTACACCCCTTTTCTGTGCTCACCAGGATTCCCTGCTAACATAGTAAGTGCACACCCAAGTTCATCACCACCACACAACCCAGTTTAGATTTGTCCTTCAGGCAATACCAACATTTGAAAATATATTAAGGAAAGACCTTTAGGAAGGAGACTCCCAGTGCACCAGTACACCCCTGCTCCCTGTAACGGCCAGGGACGCCTGGCAAGCACAAGTATATATTCACTGTCCCTATACTACCGTAGTCACCTGGAACAATCTGGGAGAAGCCAGAGTTACTCCCTCACCTCAATCACATGAAAAAAGGCTTTCCTAGATCTTGTTGCAGTATGAAAGTCTTGCCTGGGCCTGCAGTCACACAAGAACCTAATATTGAAAGGGCCTTTCAGAATGCAGCACTCTCTCAAATGCTAACCAAATTATTTGCCACCAACACATTCACCAGCATCCCTATTCCACACAGCATCCCTGAAATAGCCATCCACATTACGGCAATCTTTCAAAAAACCCCCAACCAACCCGAAACCCTCAAACCCAAATTTAGGGTCATAAAGGAAACCCAAGTGTAAAATAGCAACAAATTAAGACTTCTGCATCCAGACACTAGAACAAGCCAGTCAAAACAAGCAACATGAATGATTCCATAGATTTTAATTCATTTTTAAGATGAACTGCTAATATTTGTCTTCACAAATAAATACCCTTTATTATTTGTGAGATGCACTAAAAGATGGGCATACATAGAAGATTGTGTATTTTTGTAACTGTTAGCAACAGCCTTCCCACAAAGTAAGAAAATGTGCAGATGATTCAACAGGTATTTAACTACGTGCCTCTTGCACCTACAACATCAACCTCAGCAATGCCAAAACTGAGAGTTTAGGAGAAGAAATAAGAACTTGATGCAAGACAAAACTACAGTTTTCTTGGGGCAGAAGATGTCAAGTCTGGCAACACCACAGGCACCGCCATAATAGAAGCCGTGACGCAGATGGTGCCATGCAGACAGGAAGCCGGTATTCCCGGGAACAGGAAAGGAAAAAACAAGGAGGATCACGGAGATGAAGTCACCAAACAGGCCCAGATCTCCCCGTCAGCCTTCCCCCCAACCAAGACTCTAAGGGAACTCCAGTAACGAGGCGCAGTCACAAGCAGGCAGCGCAAAGACCCAGGGAACAGGAAACATCTGAGACAAGGGACAAGCCCCAGCAGCAGGAAGAGGCCCAGAAAGGGTTCAGGAGAAGCGATGTCAGGTGGAATGAGGCGGCCCCTGGGAGCCCCTAAGGTAGAACCCCAGGCCCGCTTGCGGCCTCCTCGGCGCCGAGGCCGCCGCCTGCACTCACATTTGGCTGACAAGCTTCTGCCGGAAGTTCGTGCTCCGCCAGTCGGTCTCGGGCCCGGTCACGTCCATCCCTGCGCCGCGCCCGCCGCCCAGAACCGCCCGGTACCACCCCCGCGGAAGCGCCGCGCAGCTACTTCCTGCGCGCTAAGACCTTCAGGGAAATAGAGTCTCCACGGGAGCGCTGAGAATTCTCGCGAGAGCTGGCGCCTCGGCGCAGGACACGCTGGGAAATGTAGTCCCGGCACTGGAGCAGAGGCATCCGCAGCGCCAGGCTGTTCTGCGAAGTACACAGATTCCGCGCGACACCGGGGACAGCCGCGCTCGAAGACAGCGCCAGCAGGATCTGGGGACGCCCGGGTTTCCCCGCGACGCGGGGGCAGCCCACCCCGCTTCCGCCCCTCCCTGCCGTGTGGTGCGTCACGGCCGCTGCTGGGGTTTCCGGGTCGCACATGAAGGCGGAAGCCGCTGGCGGAGGCGCCGCCGCCGCTCTCGGTAGGTGGCTGCGGCGGCGGCGCGGGGGTAGAGGGAGCGCAGGGCTCGGCTGGGCCGCCCGATACTCCCAGTCCCGGCAGCGGCTGATCCGTTCCCCGGGAGGGCAGCGAGCCCCAGGGCCGCCTGCGGCACCTGGCCCGGTGGGGCAGGCAGTGTCCCGCTCCCTGCAGGGTTGCCCGGTCCGGGGGAAACAGCCCCACAGCCCGCATGGAACCCCCGAGGCCGCCCTGGCCCAAGCCAAGGCGCAGCGGCCCGCGGTAAACCCTTGATAACGGAGGAGCGATGGTGTCCCTGCACGGGAGCGGGATGGGTACGGGGAGGAAATCGGGGCTCGGAACCGGCAAAGACGTTTTCTACAGGGGAAGAGAAAGTAAAACGATAAACGTTCACTTCTTCATCCCAGGGTCAGCCTAGAGCCAGGCTCGGTCTGGCTCCTGCAAGCCTTCCCCTGTCGGGAAACTGCTCGTGGGGAAACATATAAGTTATGGGGAGGGAAGCAAGGAGAACCCCACAGATACCTGGAGGAACAAAATTACTGTGCTGAATAATAGCAATTATTTCTTGTTTGATACAGAAATCGGAACAGAGATGTGCTGGAAGAGCCATTCATTCTCTTCCAGTTCAAATAATTTTACTGTACTTGACATAACTATTTTCCAATTTTTTCCTGTTCTTTTACACTGTTAAAAATTCATTATGTGTTTTAAGCTGTTCAACAAACCATGTTCAAGTCTTGCCAGCTATCAGAGTCTCTCAAGATTCATGGAACATGCACCACTGACTAATTTATAAACTGTTTTGATGTAGTTATAACTTAGCTTGATCCTGCAGAAGCTTCATTTTTTGAAGTGTTGTTGTCCTTCTTATGGAAAAGACGTTGGGATTTTTGAGGACCTTTTTAATAGTTCTTAGGATAATTAAAGTTCTTTAGGATAATTAAAATTCTGTCAAATTAACATATCACAAATTTACCAGATTTGTCCGGACACAGAAGTTAACAACTCCTGATTGTGGAAAAAGATGGAGCCCAAGTGGTAGGATGTTTGATTTTTTTAGGGTAGGCAGTACACCCTGCCTGAATATAGTGGGTTAATGCTCCTTCCTTCAAAGACAAGCAGATACTTCATACAAACCACAACATGACTCCTGAGAGACTCAGATGCAAAGCAAATCTTTCAAGATTAGGAATAAGAAAAGTAGTAAGAGATAATGAAACTTTATTTTAAAAAGAAGAGGAAGCCACAAGATAAAGTATTTTAGCACTGTATTTATTTTTCCTTGTTGCAACGTCTTGGTCACATTTGAGCCACAAGCCACCTCCCTAAAATGCATCACAGAAAGCTTGATACTTCTATAAAATTGGGTAAATTACTCATGCATAAGGCAAAATACTCAAGTTAGAAGGCTCATATTCTTTAGGTTATGCTGCTGTTCATGGGAGAAAATCCTTTCTAGTAACTATAAATGTCAATATGTTTCAAGGGAGTTTTGCAATACATGATTGTTTTATTCTAGATATAAACAACTTGTAATAGGTTTGGGGAAAAAAAAGCCAAAAAACCAACAACAGGTGTTTGCTTCTGAAAGAAATGAATGCCAAAATTTGTGTGGAATCATAGTTTGGAAAAGCTACACCTAGCTACACCTTTTGGTTTCCTCCCACACTTTCAGTTTAGACACTGAAAATGGCTTATAAATTCAGCCCAGTGATGTGCTTGCAGACTTACAGTAGTGACTTAGAGAAAAGCTTTGTGTGTAGAGCTAGCAAATCATTTTTTGATCAGTGTTGAAAACTAATGTTGAAACACATACTACCACGTCTGCTTCTTTCTTTTTGTGGGACCTCAGTCAAAAGAAGTTATTTGGGTTCTTTTCCCCATTTCTAGTAGGTTCTTTTCCCCATTTCCAGTAGGTTCTTAGGGATTATTTCAGGAGATGTTTTTGCAACAGTGAAAGCATAGAGGGTTAATTCTGAAAGAAGCACCGTTGAGCAAAAGCTTTTGTTTTTCCTTCATCCCTTTTCCCTCCTTCAGAAAGCAAGGCTTGTCTTGTCTACACATAATGCTGTACTCTGTTGTCTTCAATGTAGCAAAGTTTTGTGTGTGTCTGTTACAAATGATCGTGTAGTTGCTGAATTATTCCAGTATTTGCATTCCACTTACAATGAACAATAGTTTTGGTTTCCAGTTTACATGGTTTGTAGCATAACCTCTGTTTTTTGAGCTATCTGGGCAGGCACCCAGCTGCCTTCCTATCTGTGTGCTCCCTGACTAGTTGATCTATTTGTTGGTGCATCTCCTGCCACGTTAAAATTCTGGTACATAGCCAGTTTTTGTCTACTTGCATTTGCAAACCCCAAGAGTCAGCAGAACTAGCCATTCACTCTAGTCTTGTATCTTGTCTTCTTGTGAGGAGTCAGCTGTAGCCTGGCTTAGATCCAAATTGTTGGAAGAGTTGAAGGTGTGGGAAATCCTAGGGCACAGATTTTAAACTTTCTCCAACACACTAAGAATTTTAAAGGCCTGATGCATTTGGATGACAATCAGCATGCCATAGCAGGTGCTCTCTATTAGAAGAAAGCTGTGAAGAAGATGGCCTGCCAGAAAGAGGACAGAGCTACAACCAAGGGGCATCAATAAACTTTGAGACTGGAACAAGACAAACTAGCTAAATTTCAAAAGCGAAAGTGAAGTCATCCATCCAGGTCAGAGTGGAGCAGGCTGGAGACCAGCCTGGCTACAAGTCGGCTTTTCAAGAAGAGCAGATCCTGATGAACACCTCCAATAGAAGCCAGCTTCATAAATGGCTGTTAGCTAGACCATAGCCTGTAGGTCATGAGAAATTTTTTTTTCCCCACTGTATTCAGCAGTTATAAGTCCAGAAAACCTGACTATCATACCCAGCTCTGAGCTCCACACTGAAACAGCAGGAGCAGAAAGGTTGAGTTTGTTGCATACAGAGGCTAAGGGGAGATCCACCTGTGAATTTTAAGCTGCTGAGCGGGTCCAGGAAAATGTGACAAGTTGTCATATGCAATGCCAAGGGTGAGAGGTAAATGTCACAGATTACAGGGAAATTCAGACAGAATAAAATAGTAAAAATCTGATGGTTAAGCACTCAGCTTTCTGATTATTGATAAGGATGGAGATTCTGCACTTGATTAGACAAGGCACCCAGCATCCTGACCCAATTTTGAATTTTCTTCTGCTTCAAGCAGGAGATTAGACTAGACATCTCTCAGGTTTCTTTCTAGCCTAAATTATTGCACAACTCTAAGAAAGCTTTGGATCCCTATGAAGCTTGAACCACCTGTCCATATGGCAGTGAGCTAAACAGATTTGGATATCCGACACCAGCAAGCTCTAGTTTATTTTGGGCACAGCTGATCCACAAGAAAATATCACTATCTGCATAAAGCACCTCTTTGTAGAGATGTAACTGTCAGCCACAAGCTCTTCAAGTCTCAGTTTCCATAGAAACTAACTTGGATCATCCTTCCTGTATCCAGCCATTCTGCTACAATAGAAAATCAAGGCTTGCAGCAAAACTGTACCCAAAAAACCCCCCAATTCCATCCCAATATCACACATGGGTAAGTACCACTGTATTACACACATACTGGTTTTAGCAGGGATGAGTACTTGCCCAGGTGTACTATGCAATAGCAGTGACAGCAGCAGGATGTGTCCAAGGCATGTACCTTAACCCACTCTGCTGGAAAGGGCTACTAGGTAGAACACAGATGTATTCTTGGGGAATCAGGACTGTTCTCAATCTCATGAACATAACTGTAAGCAGTATGAATTCCTACTTTCCAGAAGGTTCTTTATGGAGCAGCACATAGACACCTTGGTGTAACAGCTGCTCTGCTCTAAAAAAATTCAGGTAGGAGACCACTGTGTTCTTTTCTGCTACACCTTTAGCTTTTCCTTTCCCTGTTCTAGTTAAGCTACTCCATTCCTATACACCATGTTCCTAAAAGGATGCAGATTTTCAGCAACCACAAGGGCAAGCCAGCATATCAATCCATCACCATCTGAATAATCAAGTCACAATCCTTTTCTTCAGTTCCAGTGCCAACCTCCTCAGTCAGATACCACATATCTGTGCTGTGAAACAGAATCCCACAGTGGTCAGGATTACAGGGGAACTCTGGAAATCATCTGGTCCACCCCCTCCTAGAGCAGGATGACCTAGAGTAGATCTCACAGGAGCATGCCCAGCAAGGTTTTGAATGTCTCCAGAAAAGTAGACTGCACAATCTCTCTTAGGCAGCCTGTTCCCAATTCTGTCACTGGTGAGAGTGGGGGCTTTGTTAAAAAATCCTTTTCATGTACAGATAAGCAGTTATTTCAGTTGAGTGATCAGAAGCCTCACTAAGACTTGTAATTTTACATACAAGTAATCTGCAGAAGCATGTTGTGGTAATGGAAGTTGGGTACAAGACTATCACATGGACCTACCAGCAAGCCAGTGAATGCTGTAGCTTCTGCTGTGTATAGCTAATTATAAGAGAGCACTAGTGATACAGTGAACTGTGATTATAATACAGGAAATACTTAATTTTCTTCATGCTTCCTCATCTGCAAAGCATGGCCCCTTCCTCCTGGTTCCTGAATGGAGTCCAGGCTAAGAGTATAGAAAATTTCATTCTGTTGGAAAGAGCGGCCTTGTCTAGGTGCTTCTGAGTGTTTTGCTATTTATGGGGCTTTTTTTGCTTTGTTTTTTCAACTCCTTAAAGTGACCAAACAGGGCACATCTTCCTACATTAGTGTTGCCTTTAGAAATCCATAGTTAATGACCTCGCATACCTCCTCTGTAAACTGCACACTCAATTGTAATACACTAAAATTAGTTACTGCATTAACCCACATCCTCCAAGACACCTAAGAAAGTCTCAAGTCTGATTGTCTTTGCATTTTTGCTACTGTTGAAAAAGTACAGCAAAAGGAAAAAGTTCATCATCTCTTCCACTTGAGGGTCAGTCCTGCAATACTCAGCCACTGAATCCCACTGTTAATAGCAGACCAGCACTGAGAAACTTGCACAAGAGAATAGCAACAAACAAACAAAAAGTATTACTCTGATTTCTAGCAACTTGGCTCAGTCATAGAGCAAGTGTCTCAGTAACAGAAATGAAAGAAGCCTTAAGAACATCCTCCAAGCCTCATTCTGGTAAAAACTCAGGATAGAAGGATCTTAGCTGCATGTTTACAAGTGACGTGGAAAAGGCTGAGGTTCTCAATGACTTCTTTACCTCAGTCTTCACTGCAGAGGCCTCCAGCCACACTCCTGGAGTCATTGAAAAAAATGGCAGGGACTGCAAGGAAGAACTGCCTATCACAAGTGACAATCAGGCTCGTGATCACCTGAAGAACCTGAAAGTGTTCAAGTCCATGGGACCAGATGGGATACACCCATGGGTACTAAGAGAACTGGCAGATGAGGTTGCTAAACCCCTCTCTATTATATTCCAAAAAGTCATGGCTGTCTGGGGTGAAGTCCCCACTGACTGGAAAAGGGGAAACATAATTCCTATTTTCNAGACATGCTGGAGGGCAGGAATGCCATCCAGACAGGGACCTGGACAGGCTGGCGAGGTGGACACAAGCCAACCTGATGGGGTTCAACAAGACCAAGTGTAAGATCCTGCACCTGCGTCGAGGCAATCCTAAGCACAAATACAGGCAGTGACAGCAGTGACTGGCTGCAAAGTAGCCCTGAGGAGAAGGACTTGGGAGTGCTTGTGAATGAAAAGCTCAACATGAGCCAGCAGTGTGCACTTGTGGCCCAGAAGGCAAACCAGATGCTGGGCTGCATCAGGAGAAGTGGGGCCAGCAGGTTGAGGGAGGTGATTCTCCCCCTCTACTCCGCCCTGGTGAGACCCCACCTGGAGTACTGTGTAGAGTTCTGGAGCCCTTATTACAAGAGGGATGTGGAGATGCTGGAACATGTGCAGAGGAGGGCCACGAGGATGATCAGAGGGCTGGAGCACCTCTCCTATGAGGACAGACCGAGAGTGTTGGGACTGTTCAGTCTGGAAAAGAGGAGGCTCCCAGGTGACCGTATTGTGGCCTTCCAGTATCTGAAGGCTGGGGAGGGACTATTTAGGATTGTGTGTAGTGACGGGACTAGGGGAAATGGAGTAAAGCTAGAGATGGGTAGATTTAGACTGGATGTGAGGAGGAAGTTCTTCACCATGAGAGTGGTGAGAGCCTGGAATGCGTTGCCCAGGGACGTAGTGGAGGCCCCGTCCTTGGAGGTGTTTAAGGCCAGGCTGGATGGGGCTCTGGCCAGCCTGATCTAGGGTGGGGTGTCCTTGCCTATGGCAGGGGAATAGGAACTGGATGATTCTGTGGTCCCTTCTAACCCTGACTGACTCTCTGACATGGTCTAGGTGATCCTGCTGTGGCAGAGGGATTGGACTAGATGATCTTTTGAGGTCCCTTCCAATCCCTAATGATTCTATGGTTTCAGGGAGTGTGTGTGTATCTTAGATATCGAGGGCCTGCTTACAGCTCCTTTCACAGAGACAGATGGAGCAGCCTGTGATAACAGTTTTTCGAGCCCTAAAAGGAAAGTTTGTCAGTGGTCAGTAAAAACAGTAAACAAACCTGCTCTGTCTCTCCATTCAGAGCTGTACTGTTTACACTACATTTAGCTATTTTTATAAATTACAATAAAGGTTAAGCAAGATGTAAGTTTGAGGATATGGAGTTAAATTATTTTCTGCTGAAAATGCACAGAGGTTATTCAGTAAAGTTCTTTGCCAGTTTTAAGATTGACACTCAAAATGCTTTACAAATCCTGGATCAAATAACAATTACTCCCCCCACCCAGCTGACACACCACACATAAAACAGAACACTTCCACTGTTGGGGGTACTGGACCCAGTAACAAAGGCACAAAGCACACAGGAGAAAGGTCATAGTTGGAACACACAGGCTGAGAAGCAAAGTGCTGCACCAACATTGATATCCCTACCCAGCACATCTGTAGTCAGCATTTAGAACAATATTGAGAGAAATACACTAAACCATGAACTCACCAAGTTCTGCATTTAATCCAGAACGCTCAAATGCCAAAACCAACCCACTTTTCTTTCAAAAAAATCCACAACACAGCACCACTAACCTTGTCTTAACCACTCTTTGTAACCTCCCACCCACCCAACTGCAGCTGCTCCTCGTAGAGCTGTTACCAAGTGGAGGCACTCAGCCGTCAGCTAAACGAACGTTGCTGGGTGTCCCCCACTTGCCTTCCTTGTCTTGAAGGTCTGGTGTACCAGATCCTAAGACTACTGTAGTACAAGACAAGAGGTTTTGCTTGGCATTTGGCTCCAAAAAGAGGGTTTAACCTTGTATGTCAGTCAGACATCATGGATCAATACCATCCTCACCTTTATAAGTAGACAATGATTCACAAAAATCCTAGCAGTGACAATTTTTCTAGTTACCACTGGCTAGACCTATCAAAGGCGCTGTACCTACTCAGTTTTCAACAGCAGCACCAGTATTCAACCTACACACTCCAAACTGGTTAGTAGAAAACTGCAGATGGTAGAACAGCTACAGGCAGCTGGGGAGTGGTGAATTTCCCTGTCATAGTGTCTTGTGCTCTAAATGCACATGGCAGTTACTGTGTTGATGTGCATGCATGAGTAACCACCCTGAGGACAGGCCAGCTCACCAGGGACAGCCAAGATATAATTCAGGGGCAGAAGCTGAGAACAAGCAGGACTGCCAAATTTCAGAAAATAGAGCATAGCGAAAGACCTGATTACTAGCCAAAGGTCAGCTGTGGAGGATGGTTCGGCTGCACTTCCAGCATCTCTAACCACAGGGCTGCTGGAAGGGCTGGTTTGTTCAGCTATTGCTAACAGTTGTGGGAGAATTCAAGGCCATATCTGGTAGAACCAGCAGTGGGATTAACTCCCTAAAGCATCTTTAAGGTAGATCCATTTGTCACTAAAAGGTCTGCAAATCCTAGTGTTCATATAGGCTTCAAAATCCCCAAATTGTTAATCTTCCTTTTTTTTTTTTTAAATTTACTATGTTTCATTACAACTTGTTCCAGTTACCATATCTGCAACACTGGCTCTTTTCTGGGGCTTTACCTGCTAAAATTTCACCTCCCTTCTGTTCCTTTGTTAAGATGATTTGGATACAGAATATATTCTGAATAGCAATTGTTCACAGTGATATTAAATCTGCCTAAAGGCTTGGGATGATTGTATGGGTTTCCCATTCTATTCCCCATATATATTCCCCTCTCTGGAAGCCACGTCTACATTTCTTTGTTAACTTGCTGCACACATTCGATGGCTGGTGCAGCTCTAGTATTTCACATTTCTCTTTAGAATCATAGAATCATTACGGATTGGAAGGGACCATCTAGTCCAATCCGCCTGCAGCAGCAGAATCACCTAAACCAAGTCACACAGGAACCTATCCACCTAGCTTCTCTTCCACCAGTGGCTACACTATATGATACCCTATAAGACTGTATCGAAGTTCATGCTGTTTCCCCTACCCAACAAAAGTGTTGGCTTCAAAACCAACATTCATTTGTTACATCTGCTTCTGCTTTTTGATGCAATGATTTTACTTTTGATATAGCTCTCTAAGTAGTTGAAAAGATGGAACTTTTTTTGAGCATTAACAGAGTTAATGTGGTGTATCTGATTCTGTTCCTCATTTGGACCACATCTCACCCTACTTCAGTTATTCCGTTCTAGTGAAATAGGGAATTTCTGCTCAACACCTAGTAATACTCCTTCATTAGCCTTTCTTATTATTTATGTCCCTTGCCTCAGTACCTCACTTTTAGTATTCCCCAGCAGCAAATCAGATGACACTGTAGTTTTTTCTGCTTCAAAAGCACTCATTTCTAGGAGAAGCATCTACCTGTCATGAAAAATAATCCATTAATCATCTCCAGATGATGACAAATAGCTTCCCCTGTATAATCGATCTGAATGTGCTCCCTAAAGGCTGTCTCACCAAAGATCCTCCACCGAGCTGGTAGTCTTGGTTTTGCAGACAAACTCTAATATAATTTTTCAGGGGAGTTTTTCCATCTGATCTACCATGTGATACCACCCAGCTTCCTTCGGGTTTGGACAGCATATGGCAACTTCCCTCAGGCAGAACAATAAACATTTTCATAATCCTTGGTGTCATCCAGATAGTTCTTTCCTCACCAGCTGTATGTTTGTGGTACCTGATTTCCAGTGCTCTCTGTGGCTGGCACAATAAATACAGTGGTTCTGTTTCTTCACTGTTCCTTTGGATTTGCTGGGTTTGTTCTGCTTTTGCTGGTAGCAATTTCCTGACTGCTGGTATCCCCTGTGACTGTCCCTTGTGCCACTAAGCTATTCCTCAGGCCATTGGAGGAGAGGGAGAGGCTTTTTCTTAAGCAACCCTATCAGTTATTTCCTTTTGCTAATGTGAGTTTTTAATGCACTCCGACAACCGGATAGAGTCTGTGAGTTCTAGTTGCTACAATTTCTGACTAAAGACAATAGAAAGGGCAAATTACAAGATGGTAGAAGATGACTCATGAGATTTTGAGAGCTTAACCATAGACATGAAACAATGTCACTCTCAGTTGTCTTTACTGGCTTACAGGGTCCCCATGTGCCATAGGGGACTTTCCTACTGTGTCAGTGGCAGCCCCAGACAAGGCACAAGATGGCAATCTACAGTGCCTACACTGGAAGAAATACCCTCTCTGCAAGAAGCCAAAAGCAGTTGTCTGTGCTAGCACAAAGTCATCACAATAAAGAATCTCACTTTGAAGCCTACAGTTTTATACAGTATTTTATAGAGTGACAGTTGGAAATGTGCTCAGCTAAGGAAAAGGAGAAAGCAAAGACAGGGAGAGAGGACAGCTTTCAGATCTGGAGAAAAATGGAAGATGCCATTTATATTTCAGCAGAAATGTCAGAGGCTAATAGGCAATTTGGAATTTAGCAAAATTTAGTCTGTTCTTTGTTATAAGTTATGCAGATATGCAAAAGAAACAAGGTCTTCTGGTTATGGGTTGAGAAGTGAAACTCTTGGAACGAACAAAACCATATCCCCACATGCTACCTGCTCTTGGACTGATAACCCAGGAGTCAGAACACTTGTTTGCAGAAGCATCTTTGCCACTTTTGCGTGCTGATGTACACCTATTGCCATGTCATCATTTGGAATAGTTTCTTCAAGGTCAAGCTGTCTCCTCATTGACTGAAGAGTTGGTTTTGATTTCTTTTCAGTGGCAGGTGGGGGTCAGAGAACCATTTGTAAAGCAAAAGGCACAAACCTTTGCTGGTTCTGTTGTCTCACAGATTTCATTCTGCTACAGCTGGTGGCTGAGCATTTCTGCCTGGGATGGCGGAGGATCAGGAGCTGACTCAGCCACACAAAGCTCAACTGGAGCCCTCCCTTCAGCAGCACACCAGCAACACATACCGCAGTGCAGAACACTCTCAGTCCTTGCTCAGTGGCTTGGTATCTCTCCGAGACAGCAGCATCCTCTTCGATGTAGTTCTGGTAGTGGAAGAGAAACCTATTGAGGCTCATCGCATACTTCTGGCTGCATCCTGTGACTATTTCAGGTACACCAGCACAGCAGTAACAAGCATGTCTGAATGTTAACTCAAATTTGGAACTTCCAAATCTTCTGTCTTGATACACTGCTTCTGGGTGTAAAACAAGACCCATAAGATGGAGCTGAATGTGTTGCAAAATACTAAGTATGGCTTTAGTTATCTGTTATTTCTCTAGAGAAATAAATCTCTTGTTTCCATGCCCTGAGCTTACCTCCACTGAATTCACTGCCTGTGGTACTTGGAGGTCTATAAAGAGGAGAGACCAGCTGAACAGGTGTCTTCTGCATAAATACACTCTGGGTGGCTTAAAATTTCTCTTCAGCATCATTTCATAATACAACACAAGTCACTGGAAGTGGGTCACTCCTCTGTTGTGTGTCTATAGAGCAGTTAGCTGTCCACTTCCATAAAACAAACAAATCCCAAGGCAAACCAAAAAAACTTCTAACTGGGGGAAGAACCATACTAGCTCTGAAAAAACTCCTACAGTCCCAAGTTCCTTTGTTTTTCCCCTTCCCCCACACCCAGAGTATCTGCCTCCACCCACTGAGTATTCATATGCATTTGGTCTGTACTCAAGTTGGCTGCGAATTGTACCTTTCAGATGACTCCTACTTTCCTGCAGAACGGAGAGTATTAGGGTTTTGGGTCCTAAAAGCCAGTACTCTGTATCACTGGTATAGAGAAGAGGTAATCCCAAGCGTCTGGCTAGGCTTCTATCTTTTGGAATATTTTTAATGTTCCCAGGACAACAACTTCAATTCAAATCTGCCATAGCATGTGCTATCGTCTTTTTACAGAGGAATGTTTGCAGGAGGACTGAGAGAGATGGAACAAGAAGAAGTCCATATTCATGGCATCAGCTACAATGCAATGTGTAAAATTTTGAACTTCATTTACACCTCCGAGCTGGAACTCAGTGTGAACACTGTACAGGAAACCTTAGCTGCAGCCTGTCAGCTTCAGGTGAGGTACTGGGAGGTGTAACAAAAAAGCAAGAAACAAAAGCATCAATAAAAGAAACAGGTAACATGGACACCTGGTTAGATGGAGGCTTAGGTGGTGAATAAGAGTATGGGTCTGATGAGGAGACTTTCTTCGGGGTGCTGTACCTAACTGTGGAAGGGTAAGAACAACAAATGTGCATTTGCACTTCTGATTTGTGCCAACAGTTTTTACTTACAAACATTTACTGTCTCAGGATCTTCCCCACACTGAGTCCAGAGGCACATAACCTCCCCATAGCCCATCACTACAGGAAATCCTACCACTGTGGTTTCTGCACTAAGTATAGAGAGTTCATGTGGCTTTATATAAACTCTTTTCTGTAATTTCCCCCATGACAACTGACGCTCAAGGCTCTCTTGCTAAATCTTAAACTTTGAGTGCCTGTCCAGTGTTCTACATGTCTTGGAAGACATGCTTATAGGCTTCAGCATGCCATGGCTAGAAGATCTATGTTATATTCATCTACATACCCACGCTGAGTTATTTTTCTTTGGAGAAAGGTGAATTGGGTGCAAGTGAACATGGTAAGCAGGCTTTTGTCACCTGTCTCTTGAGTGTGAGGCAAGTGCTGTCTGAATGAAAAATATCTCTCTCTTGCAGATTCCAGAAGTCATTAAGTTCTGTTGTGATTTTCTCATGTCCTGGGTAGACGAAGAGAACATCCTTGATGTATACAGACTAGCTGACCATTACGACTTGAGACATTTGAGTGATCAGCTGGACTCCTATATTTTGAAGAATTTTGCAGCTTTCTCAAGGACACAAGTGTACCGACAGCTACCCTTGCAGAAGGTCTACTCCCTTCTCAGCAGCAACCGTTTGGAGGTTAACTATGAGTTTGAAGTTTATGATGGAGCACTTTTTTATCATTATTCTCCAGAGCAACTAGAGACAGATCAGGTGTCCCTGATGGAGCCGCTTAAGCTACTCGAGACAGTTCGTTTTCCTCTGATGGAACCCCAGATCCTGCAGAGGCTTCATGACAAATTAAGTCCATGCCCTTTAAAAGACACAGTCGCAGATGCATTAATGTACCACAAGAATGAATGTCTTCAGCCAATGCTTCAGAGCTCCCAGACACAGCTGAGATCAGAGTTCCAGTGTGTAGTGGGATTTGGAGGGATGCACTCTACTCCATCCATTGTCCTCAGTGATCAAGCCAAGTATCTGAACCCCTTGTTGGGAGAGTGGAGGCACTTCACAGCTGCACTAGCCCCCAGAATGTCCAACCAAGGGATTGCTGTGCTCAATAATTTTGTATATTTAATAGGCGGAGACAACAATGTAAGTGGTTTTCGAGCTGAGTCAAGGTGTTGGAGGTAAGATAAGGATCGTCCTGCTATTTTCATTACCACCTTCTTGTTCATTTCAGAGTCAGTAAGCCAGTGGCACAGTCTGTGCACTTGCTAGACAGAAGATGAATAACTAAGCAGGGACCTCATGGAAAGAAAACGCAAGAAATAAAGACATGAGCCTCATAGTAACAGGAAGCTCCCTGCAGTGCTTGTGGGACAATGCCAGGCTGACAGGGCAGAAACTACTTCTCTTTCAAGAGTGTTACATGTGGTACTTTATGCTTTACTGGAGGCGGGAAAGCATTAAACCTAGCACTCTAGACAATCTACATGGTCTTGAAGTAGGATTTTCTAGAAGTCCTCTGTGGGTAGTTTTGATCCCAGTAAAAAGAGCTTTTAAATAAAATGCTATCATGGTTGATTTTCAATAATTTGTGTGCACAATGATAGCCTTCCAAGGTCCTCCGGTATCATCTGTGCCAAGGAAAAGAGCAGAAGGATCTGGTTTATACTTTCATGCCCATTACATTAAAAAAAACCCAAGTATAAACTCTTTCGTCTTTGCATCATGGTAGTTTATCTAGTTTTAGCTGAAACACTCTTTGCACAGTTTGACTCTCTCAGTAACTAAAATGTCCAGGCCAAACCGATATTGTGATCTGAAGCTATGAGGTTCATTTTGAGCAGCAGATATTTAGGGGGAAGAATCAAACAGCCTACTGCATATTTATGTCCTGGTTGGACTCCTGAAGATGCAGATTCAGTCTTTGTGCTAGTTTTAGACTGTTTTATCTTGAGGAATGTTTTTGTGCAAGCAGATAATTTGATATATAACCTGACAGCACTGCATAAAATAGTGGAAAACCTCAGTTTTTATAGCATGATTAAGTCTGCTAACATACGTCTTCTAAAAATGGAATAAAACATCTTTGTTAATAATGAAATGCTGACAAGAACGAATTTCACTCCACCTCCAGCTGAGCTCAATTTCAGCCAAAGACAGCACAGTAACCCACATCAGTGATGCTGTCTGGTATTCCAGCAATGATTCTCTTGCTGTATGAATAACTTTCTTTGATCCCATTCTTCTACAAGGTATGACCCACGACACAACAGATGGTTCCAGATCCAGTCCCTACAGCAAGAGCATGCTGACCTCAGTGTTTGTGTTGTGGACAACTATATATATGCTGTCGCAGGCCGAGATTACCATGAAGACCTAAGAGAAGTAGAGAGGTATGACCCTAAAAGCAACACTTGGGAGTATGTGGCACCTCTGAAGAAGGAGGTAAGGAATGCATTAGCCACATACATTCTTACCGTTCCCCAATTCCCAGCTTGATCTTTTGTGATGTTTTTCTCATGTGTAGCTTTAAAATTGCAGATACTCAGAGAGGAAAT
Source organism: Rhinopomastus cyanomelas (assembly GCA_013400115.1). Taxonomy (NCBI): domain Eukaryota; kingdom Metazoa; phylum Chordata; class Aves; order Bucerotiformes; family Rhinopomastidae; genus Rhinopomastus; species Rhinopomastus cyanomelas. Next base: position 443,206 of record VXBP01001971.1, on the reverse strand, counting down.
TGTAGCCTTTGTATATGGTATAAAGGAATATCAAGGAAGGTGAATAATAATAAATGTAAATTACATTTTTAGGTAACATGCTATTTTTTTGCATTTTCCCTGCAACCATTATTGTGTTAATCCTTAAAACCATTTAAAATAGAATACATAGCCCCTGGGGAAGTTTGCATTCCTCCTAGGCAAGTAAACTATGAGCCAGAGTAGTACCAGCTTCTTGCAGTCCTGACAACAGGCCTTACTCCTGAATGGATGAAGAATGTCACTCCCTTAACTCCAGTTCCATACTTGGAAACTGGGAGAAATACATAAATCCAGACCCCAATCTCTTCCTTTCCCATGTGGCGATATAGGTGTACGCACATGCTGGAGCAGCACTGGATGGGAAGATGTATATTACTTGTGGGAGGAGAGGAGAAGACTATTTGAAGGAGCTACAATGTTATGACCCAAAGACTGACCACTGGGAGGCTTTAGCAGATGGTCCAGTGAGACGTGCTTGGCATGGCATGGCTGCACTGCTAGGAAAGCTCTATGTAATTGGAGGAAGCAACAACGATTCTGGATACAGAAGGGATGTTCAGCAGGTGAGAGCATGTCACAGCTGTGTCTTTCTTGGAAGACTGTTTCTTATATTTTCTTGCACTATGACATGTTTTTCTCCTGCTAAGTATGAAAATAAAATTGTCTGCCCAGCAACAGTTACTGTGCCAGCCCTCTCCTAGTCAGCTGCAGAACTTGCAATGATTTATTTACTGCTCGCTGTCTCAAACACATTGTCTAACCCACAAAGCATTAAAGCTCCAGTGTGTGGAAAACATCTTTGATGGATAATATTCATGGCATGCAAATACCCAGTAAGTAGCACATCAACTAAATTTACTTTGCCTTGTCTTGTCACGTGCACTTTTTCTGAGTAAACGACTTTTGAACTACCCATGTCTCACTGCGGGACACAGTTGATAAGGAGAGGTTGGATAGCAATTGTATAGTGCAATTAAATGTACAGTACCTGCTGATAAGAGGTGATTGGAGAGAATTCTCTTAAGTCTTATTCCAGCTTCTAGAACTGCTAAAGACATGAAAATAAGACACAAAAAGTTACTGCTCTTGTTAAGCCAGTGAAGATGGCAGAATTAAACCTAGCTGAAAAGTGTATCTGCATGACAAAATGTGCTTACAAATAAAAGCAGCCAAGTAGATACCCAGGTGAAATCTAAAACTTCCCAACATATGGTGCAGAGACAGCTTAGCAGATTTGTTATATTTGTATATTCCAGCACAGTTTTCTCCTAATGCAAGCAGATGCATAATGTCAGAGCTTACATTAATGTGCGTCCCCATCCTTCGCTTTTGTGTACATTTGTGGAATGACATACAGCTGTTAATCCAGCAGCAGGGTCAAAAGTTGTGATTCCAAGCTATATGGCAACTACGCAGTTTTCTGCTGAGTACCGTACTTCTACTACTTAGTAACAAGCTCTCTCCATTATCAACACTCCATCAAAAGACTGATGATATTGCATGGCTTCCTAAATAGTTTGCTGTATGGCTGGGCTCTGTCACTTAGATATGTTTGATTTTGGCTAATCTCTTTCTTACAGGTTGCCTGCTATAGTCCAAGCACTGATCAGTGGACAAATGTAAGTCCACTTCCTGCAGGACACGGAGAGCCAGGTATTGCGGTCTTAGACAACAAAATCTATGTCTTGGGAGGCAGGTCCCACAACAGAGGGATCCGCATGGACTACGTCCACATTTATGATGCAGAGAGAGACTGCTGGGAGGAAGGACCCCAGCTGGAGGATGATATTTCTGGGATGGCTGCCTGCGTCCTCACTTTGCCCAGGGCTATTTTAATGGAAACAGAGAAATGGTTCTCAGAATGGCACGCAGACCGCATGAAGTATCACCTTGACTTTCCATCAGAAGTGATGAGTGTATCAGACTGGGAGGAATTTGACAATTCGAGTGAAGATTAGGAAATTTTAATATTTATTTTTTGCCAGTGAATGAGGAAATTAAGGCTTGGAGAAAAGTTACTTGGAGATTTTATATATCTTTCTTATATATATTAATCAGTATTTAAAGATTTGAAAAATAAGTGTTCTGCACAAAATGCCATTCACTGTCAATATCTGCCCATCTGCAAGTGTTCTGCACAAAATGCCACTTCCAGTCAGCATCTGCCCACCTGCTAGAAAGCAGCATTTTAAAAGTAACCACAGAACTGCCGTTTTCCACCAGTGTAAGTGTAGAGGTTCTTCTGCTTTGAAGGTGACTTCTCAACCTCAGCATGGACAGAAATAAAAGGCACAGAAGGCTCAGCTTGACTAGCTTATTTTCTACCAGCTTTTAGCTTGAAACAGCTTTCTGAGATTTTTTTTGCTTTTCTTTTTGGAAATAAACCTTCCTAGCCAGCTTAACACAGGAAGGTAACATCTAGTGACTCTCTCCTGTGCCAGGTGTCAGACAACTAGGTTGGTTTTTCAGCAAGAGTGAACATAAAGAAACAGGAAAATTAGCAAGAAAAGCCTGAACCTTCATCTCATCTGGGCATGCAGCCATCTGTGTAGCTGGGTTAGAGTCTGTGAACTGACACCCACTCCCAGACTTCCATACTGCAAGTTCTGTCAGCACAGTGGAAAGAAGATGACTAGAAAAAACTCTCTGTACAGAGTATGGCAATCTCAGTGTTCAACTGTCAGACACATTTGTTCACAAGTATCAATGAATAAATCCTTGTCAGAACTTTTTTTATAACTACTGTCTCAGTTTTCTTAACCATGATGTGGAGTCAGAGTTAGTTTAATGAGATCCAACTTGGTAGAGTAGGGATATTGATTGAACTTGTTGATCTCAAGGGTCTTTTCCATCCTGAATGATTCAATGTTTCTGTGATTCTGCATTAGTGTCAGTGAAGTTACACCAACCCAGGAGATGAGCAATTTCTTCTATTCTTTTAAGGTATCCTTTAGAAGGGGATAGAGAGCAGAGATGTGTTTGCCACCACGTTAAAAAAAAAAGTATTAATTAGATAACTAGAGGTAATAAAGATTGCACTGGTCTAAGGCCCTGCAGTAGCTGAACTAATGCCAGGAATGTAATAGAGATTTACTACAGCTCAGAAAGATAAGGTGTAGTAAATCCATCTTTCGTGAGGCCTTAAAATAACTGGCCTCTTGACTACTGCTTAACATCAGTTTAGATGCTGATTTAAAGTCTGAACCAGAGTGATACCTGAAGAGTATAGGATCCTTCTTCCTGGAAGGGTGGAAAGTAATCACTGCCACCAGAAAACCATGACACTGCCAAAAGCTTTTAAATCTTGTAGCAATAATGGAGTTGCAGAAGGGCAAAACCAAGGTGACAATCAGAATGAGATGATACTACTCAAGGATCATCGCGTCATGACAAATACTGCACATTGCCATGCTACTGCAGAGAAACTGAAGAAGTTCCTGGATATTACCATTACCTGCAGGTACACTATTTATGGAAAAAACCATTATTTCAAAATGGACCTAGATGACTGCATCAGTACACTAGGCCTCTGGAAAAGATTCAAGAGGATGGGCACAGTTCTTTTAATAAGCTCATGGGTTTTTCTTGGTAAGAGGAGGGTTTGTTGGATTTTTTTTTTTCTTCCAGTACAGTCAGTTTTTACTTCAATCTCTGAACCTTTGCCAACTGGAAAAAACAAATGTCCTGGTAACTGCAGGAAACCCTGGTTATGAGAAAATCTTTTTGATAGGGAATTCTGAACAGCACATGAAGTCTGGAAATAGAGACTTTAAATTAGACTGCAATATTGGGAGATTGACAAGCATTCCTATTTGCCTACAGTTACTTTTAATGTGTAGGACTTAAATGTAGCCCTCAGATGTGAGGACAGGGCTCTCAGACCTGGCTTTGATGAGAATCTCTCCTTCCAGACTGCAAGTGTTGCAGCAGCAATTTGTTTTGTTTGCTGACAACCAATGACTCAAGACTTTCAGTGGTCCAGGTCATATTCTACACTAAGCTACTCTAAGCAAATCCAGGCATCTAACTTAAGTCTAATGCTTGCAGTGTATTTTCCATTGTAACCAGTACTTCTGCAGAGACCAGTGATACCCATTATTTAAGTAGTTCATTGTCGGGCTTCTTTTCCCATATACACCACTAGAGGGCATTACTTACTGGTAGAGAGAAGCAAGCTGATGGAAGTCATCTAAACATTAGATTACACACGACAGTACAAGACATTAATTATTAAGCTTAATTATTAAGCTAGAGAAACATCTTCAGAAAAGTCATAGGTTGGGGTTTTTTCAGCTTCTACCTTATCACTTCTTCTGTATTTCAATCCTGATTTGCAGATAGCCAAGTGACTTGTTTTTGCATTTATCAGTACATGCAATTTGGTGATTTCATCATTTATTAAACGGTGCAGCTGGATGCTGGGCAAAGCAACTCAATATCAGGTTTACAATGCCAATACAAGGAAATTACTTTTTCTTGTAGATAATCTACCTTAAATAAACCAATGCTGCATTTTCTCTCTATTTTTTAGTTACTGGTATAATACCCTAAACCTAAGGACAGCTATGATGTATTTTGATTTGATAAAAACAAAACTTCTATTGCTTCCAACCCCCAAATTTCTTTTCATTTAAGGAGAATGTGACTCTTTAAAGTTATTGTATGTATTGTCTTACTTGGATGTATTTTGCTTGTATAACAAAAATGAGAATTTAGCTTCACTCTAGACAGCCTCATCATTTAGCAGCAGCATGATTTAGCCCTTTTTCAAACAGGCTAAACAATAGTAAAGTAGGTATAGTTCAAAACTGGTGATTTTCTCTAACTAGGCAGATACACTGTGTTCTTGTTTACTACAGTTCCCTACAGTAAGAAATTGCAGAAGAGATGACAGATTGCTACACTGAGTTACAATAATTACTGATCAGAACTTAGCCTTCAAGAACCCAGCTTAATCTTTGTGTTATCTCAAGGATTTTAGGCTGATTCCTTATTTTTTTAATATACAGATTCTCTGATCTCCTACATGTATCACTCTTGTATCTTACTGTAAAAAACATTAATTTTTACAGCAGGTCCTCAGGGACACCCTAGCACAAGGCATTGTGAACTGATGGACAATGAACTAAGAATACTTTAGGTTATTTCTGGCCTGACAGAGAATAGCCAAACAACTCTTCCAGAACTAAGTGATCAAAATACCACCACTTATACTGCTGGTACATTAGGAAGTCAGGAACAATAATAATCAGGTTTCTTGATGATTTATTCTGCTATTTCCTGCCAGCATAGAGGTAAAGCTGTATAGGCATACTAGCTAGAGTTGCAATTAGTGAACTTGTATCCTGAAGTAATTCAGGCTTTCACATTTGGAGAAGTGATTGTGATTGCTTCAGTTTTTGTTTCATAACTGCTTTCACCTTTTTTTTTTTTATTTATTCTCCAGCTGTCTACCTCCAAATCCAACATATCCTTTCCCATTTCCTCATGGTTTAAATTGGGGTCATTAATTTTGCATTAGAAGCATACCCTGTGCTTGATTTGCAACAAATAAGGATTCTCATTCTATACCCTTGACAGAAATGTACTTCTCGCTTAGAGACCAGCCACATGTACAATGTATTTGGCATTCAGCCCAACTGGTGGGGTCAGAAGCTTCTGGCAAAAGGAAGAAGGAACAGCTGGGCACAGGGAAAGAGGGATGGAACCTTCTCAAGGGAATATTCTGCCAACTGAGTTTTTATTTCATAAGCAGCTGATGCACTTTTAAGAGTTCCCCACCTCCTCTGTTGTGCTACAACTATTTGTCCATGCTCTGAAAGCTGCCAACAGGTAAGAGAAAGAGCATTAATGTGTTTACATCTAATAAAAATGTAAAGCAGTACCATACCTTTAACCACTCTTCCTAAACAAAATGCAGCTGTAGGGACCTAGTACCCCTGGTATGATTTGCTCTAGTCCAGGAAGTCAAAGCCCAATCTTAACAGATAGCATTAATGATCTTGAACATGTCAGCTTTTTCTGATACCTAAGTAGAATGTGGGATTTTTTAACTAGATCTGGACTAGTTCAACCACAATTATGAAAGTGAGGGGGGAATTACCTGAAGGATGCTCACAGTCTGCATGAATACAAGTTCAGAACAGCTAATTATGATGATTTCTTCCAAAAAACCCCTCTGACCCTTAGAATCCTCTCTGGATGGGGAGCTGGGTGAGCTCATTCTCAAGCATCAGTCCAGCCCCATGAACAAAACCTGGTTTAGAATGAAATACTATTTATTCCTGACATAGTTCAACTATTTTGAGACATAGCATTATCCATAAAAAACAAATATCAAATCCATATTTGACCTACTACATTTAATTTTTATTATAACAAAATGTATCATTAAATAAAATGCAGCAATATGAATTTTTATTTTCCTTTTATATACCACATTATTTATTCTGCTGCTATTACTTTTGAAATTGTTTTTAAATATTCTGTTACTGCAAGTCCAGGCACTATTTTTTCAGGTTTATTTCAGCCATGATCAAAGAGAAAGAAATCCAAACAGACATCTTGGACAAAAATGAGAGGAAAAAACCACAATAACCTCCACAATCTATTGTAGCCTATCTACATGTTTAAAACTGACTCTCATTGACAGATAAAAGCACCTACACCAGTAGGAATGGATCAAAAGGTACAGATTCTAAGTAAGCTTCCCTAGCAACAGACTAAATATTTTTTGATAGATATGAATTTTAAACGCTGTTTTTCATCCTTGCATCTAGTGTTTTGCTAATACTAATTGATCTTTCAAGATCCCCTCCCTTCCAATCCCTAATGATTCTATGATTCTGTGATCACTGTCCATGACTGAACAGCTGCTTCTCCACCCAGGAGACAGCTGTATTTTAGCCCCTCATAAAGTGACACCTGTACACGTATTCAGAACCTACTTTAAGATCCTTTCATGTTCGTGGTGTTACGATATTGTCCTGGATGGTTTTGTCTGAAACATGAGAATGACACTGGATGAGCCTTCCACTTGACGTTATATGAATTCTGCTACATGTCTAGAGGCAGAGCCTGTGTGTTCCAGTTCAATCACCTCTAGCTAGTTGGCACTAGCTGCCAATGTAGAAAGAACAAAGACAGAAAAAATGACCATGTTGTGACAGCTTTCAGAAAAGGCAGAGTATCAAAGAAAGATGGCAAAGCTGGAGTATGACTGTGCACCATTCCACTTCAAACGCCTTAAATCTATGTCTCCATTTTAAATTATTTTGCTTTTAAGTGCTGCTTCATGTTGCCAGCCCCAAAGCAAAATGAAAAACCTAATCAAAAGCACAAACGGAACAAAGTCATGAGGCTGAGCTAAAAATCACACTATTTGCAAAGGTTTCTAGTACATCTGAGAAATTAGAGCAGTTTTGCTGAGCCCTTGCCTACGGCAGCGGACACTCCGAGTGCCACTGCCAACCCTCCTAAACAGGAGTCAAGACCACACCAACTCCCTCGGTGGCTGCTGGTCTGAGGTCACCAAGCACCAGCCTCCTCTAACCCACCATGCACTCGCCCAGCCCCTGCTTGTGGGCTGTTGAGTGCTTCCTGGGGTTTCCTTCCTCTTCAGCAGCTGTAATACCAACCATCTCTGCTCTCACCTTCGCCCGAGCCACGCTGGGGCTTTCACCCCACTTTCTGGGAACAAGGCTGTAGAGACAGGGAACTGTCTCTTGATCACAGGACGTTATCTCGACACCAGGGGCACCTGCGTCAGGGGTCCGTTTTATTCCTGAAAAAACTTAATCAATAAAACTAAACCTCAGAGAAGGTGATCTTGCCTCCTGACTTGCTGCGGGCAGGGTGCCTGACTGCGGCACCCACCTCTAACGAAGGCAGGAGGGTCCTCGGAAGGAAGGGAAGTGCCTCGGGGCCGCATGGCACAGCAGGGAAGGCAGCGACGAAAGAGGCTGCGCTGAGAGAGGGATGGGGAGAAGACGGAAAAAGTACAGTCGCGGTCCCCATCACGTTATCTCCGGCCCAAGGCCTGGGAAGGTGGTGACCTGCAGTAAAGCATGCCCGCAGCACCCCACGGCAGCTGCGTGGAGAGGGGGTCCTGCTCCCCGAGGGGCAGCAGGAGACGCCCCAACCCCCTAACTCGACAACCCACGGGGCCGCTCACGCTCAGTCGTCCCCAAATGGCGGTTATCCGCGGGCCGCCTGCGCTGGGGACACCTTCAACGGCTACAGCCCGGACGAACGGGGGAAGGCGGAATCTCCCTCCCTTCCTCCTCGGACTCAGAATCGGGGACGGAGCCGCCCCACGAACCCCCAACGCTGAGGCGGGCCCGGCCCGAACTGCCCTCGGCCACTGCCACCGCGCCTGCGCGGGGTGGTGTCTTCGGAGCGCCGCTGCCGTCCGGCGCCGCCGCCATTTTGGTGCTCTGCTCGGAGTGGGGAGGGAACCTGCAGGAGAAAGCGGGAGCACGGAGCTTCTGTCTCACCCGCCCCCTCCCCGTCAGGCTCCGAGGCACCGTATCGGCCTCCCGTCGCCACCTTCCCGGGCCGCCGGTCCTTGTCAGCAGCCGTCGCGCTTCGCCACCCGCCCAGCCGGCCCTGCGGGAGGCGGGAAGGATGGCCCGCACACCCCGCCGCTGAGGGTCACTCGGGGCCCTGAACGCCGCCTTTGGCCGGCCCCACCCCGGCCGCTTCCCGGCCCTTCGTCTGCAGAGGCACGGAGCTTCCTTCGTCCCCTTTCCCTGGGCTCCCTCTCCTGGGCTGGGCACCGGCTACTTCCTTCTCGCCAGCCGCCCGCTGCGCCTCCCAGGCCTCCGTGCCCAGGCCTTCCCTTCCTCCGGGTCATTTCCTTCGCCTGTGCCTTCGGGCTCTCCACCTTCATCGCCCCGTCCCTTTTCCCTGTCCGGAGCCATGTCTTCCGCCGCTCGTTTCGATTCCTCGGACCGCTCCAGCTGGTACGTGGGCCCGGTGTCTCGGGCGGAGGCACAGACGCGGTTGCAAGGGCAGCGGCACGGCATGTTCCTGGTGCGGGACTCGTCCACCTGCCCGGGGGACTACGTGCTCTCGGTGTCCGAGAACTCCCGGGTTTCCCACTACATCATTAACTCCCTGCCCAACCGCCGCTTTAAGATCGGCGACCAGGAGTTCGAGCACCTGCCCGCCCTGCTGGAGTTCTACAAGATCCACTACCTGGACACCACCACCCTCATCGAGCCTGCGCCTAGGTGAGTGCCACCCAACCTCCACCCCACCCACTGCCACCTTTGCTCGAGGTGGCACCTGGCGGCGGGTCTTAGTCCAGCCTAGGAACTCCAGGATCTTGGCATTGAATCTAGGGCCCTGCTGTGTATACTAAGGAAGCATTGGTTTATGCTGGTTCTAACACCAGTTCTTGCCACTCTGGATCTCCGTGACCATTACAGGTTGCTTTCCATCAAATGATCCATATAATGCACAGGGCTTGTCCTTACAGTACATGCAGGCGTATGTGAAGGTACTATGTACATGTCTACCACTGGCTATAATTGCCTCGAAAGAGGGTGTGGTCATGCTTTGTGTCAGCCTTCTGGTATTGTCCTTCTGTTCCTAGAAGAGAAGCCGGTTCACAAGTCTCAGTCATTCGAGTACAACCTCTGAGGCTCTCTCTGCGTGCACACTGATTACAACAGAACAGGCCTTTATGTGATTAGACTGCTTCACCCAGTTAAGTCAGCTTTTACACATTCTAGGATGGCATTTCCCAAACTTAGTGGCATTCCCCCTCCCCCCCAAAAGTAACATTTCTCTCAGATTTGTTATGACACCATTCAACTGTATCTGCATACTCTGTGCACTATGCTGAGAAGTGGTATTCTAAGAGGATAGGAAAATGTGACTTGGCTATGAGCTCATTCTTTGTCCTGTTCCCAGCATGGGACATACCTGCAACTTGCATCAGTAAACTGCTTCTCAAGATCTCTAGAAAGTATTCCTTATTTTTAATTGATAAAGCTTTCCATAGCATCTTGTTCAAAAGCCTCTGGGCTTCCTGGATAGAATTAAGTTAAATAAAAACTGGAAAAGTAGCAACATTAAAAAAAGAAATTCAAATTGTTTTGCTTCCAAATTCTGCAGATTTTATAGGAAGGAAGAATAAGTTTGAGTTTCACTTAGTTCTTCATGAAAATAGGTAAATTGTCAAGGTTGACAATAGCTTGTCAAGTTGAAAAACTCCAGTGCTCAAAAAAAGTCTTTCTGTCAAGCTGTCAGGGGATGGGAGAGATGTGACAGAAATCACTAGCTTCAAGAACTCTTACGTTGTTTAAAAGTCTTCTAGATTAGTGATTGTGCTGTTGCTAGAGAGATGGATAGGTGGAAAAAACTTTCACCACTGCAGTAATGCGTGAATGGAGCTGTGGATGGTTGACAGGAAGAAAAAGTCTACACCTAAGCAGTCTTTCTCCTCCTTAACCTGAATACCATTGTGCCTTTGTGGTTGTTAAAACTCATTCTTATCGTTTATGTCAGTAGCTGACTTGGCTATTTCAAAACACATGAAAGATATAGGCAATGCCACTTGGCCTTTTGGTATGATAGGAGTCATGTGTTTATAAAACATTTCACACAGAAGTGCCACCTTATCTTCAAGGTTTTGGTTGCATATTGTTCTTCCAGGGTACAAAGACACAGATGGGACCTAGCCTAGTGCAAACTGACAAGCTTTTTATAAAACAACAAATGGGATCGACTAAGTGGTCTTCCTCAGCGTGTTTTATGTTCTAAGCTCTTGTAGAAAAATCAATTACACAGCTGATGGTTTGAAATTCGGTTTGAATGAGACCTCCTGTTGCAAGAGGGAGGATGAGGCGTAGCATTTCTGGAATTTTTAAAAATTTATTTCCCGTTAATGGGCTGGATTTAGAATAGGGATGGACAGCTGTGTGCTTCAGAATTGTTATTGCTAATTCCTGCTTCTCTGACATTTTCAGGAAAACCTCGCAGCCAGGTAGCTGTGCTTTTGAAGCCTGTTGTTTCTTTTGATTTCATTACATACACTATGAAGAGGTGTTTTTGCTGCTTTGGTTAGATAGTTTGTTGTATATTGCCATACAACACTTTTAGCTCTGAAGGATGACATTTTAAACTTGTAAAACAATTGGGAGCTGACTGGTTTAAGCTTTCTATTTGTTTTTTTATAATAGTGATCTCTGATCATCATTGCAGATGTTCCTGAGCTCTTGCTTATCCAGAGTGGCTGCTTTCTAAAGGGTGTCCTCAGTTCCAGTTTTGGTGCAGCAGAGTGTCTTAAAGAATCATACATCTTTCTATTTAGGGCTTCGGGCATAGCTTGTGAAAATTCATAGGGATTTGACTTCCATCATACTTTACAAGTAGCAAAAAGGAATCAAAGTAGGCTGATGGCATGCATTCTTCCTATCGTACCTTAGCTAAATATCTGCTGTGCTCTATCTACGTTAAGATTTCTGACAGCTGTTTTGAATAAAATCTATAAAATTTATTTTGAAAATAGGTTGCAGTGAAAATAGTTGTCTTTGATGTATTGGACAGATGATGGGCATAGTAATAAACAATTATGTGAATAAATTCACAGTGATATTATGGTTAATAAGGCAAAAGAACATTTCTAAATGGTCAGCCTTTTTTGGTTTGCACTCCATCCTTACCAGAGGATGCGAGTATTTCATATTGGCTTTTATGATGCTGTCACTTCTACATTATTAGGTATTTAAATATGCAGTAAAGATAAGTACTTTGAAACTAATAATTCCTCTGACATTACAACCCTTGGAGAGTTGAAGTTGTAAAAATGAAGATAAGGGAGCTTGGTTCTGTGTTACTGTCTCCTAAAAAACATGATTCATCATTTTCCTGAAGAAAGGAGTTTTCAACATAAATGTGGCTGGCTGTCCCCAAAATTTTGCATGTAAGTAGTAGGATTCAGTTAGAAAGGTACAAATCAGACCATTTAGACTTCTAGCTTGAATTGGTGTTTAGCATACCCTCCTCTTAGTTTAATTTCCTTTTTCCACTATGCTTCCTTAAGCCTAGCATTTACAGTTACTGGATTCTTTAGAAATAGATGCTGAAGTGAAAAATGTAGATGCAATGAACCAAAGATAATTAGTTCTCCCAAGAGCCCTTCTATTCCAAGTCACACAAGTAATTTGTTTGGCTTTGTGTGTTACAACTCAAGCTACAGAATTCATTTTATTCTAGCCTAGGGTACAACAATAAATATCAGGTGGATGAAAATTTTAGTTTTTTTTTCTGGGGAAGCAAATTTGAGTATTTCAGTAATTACTTGAGAACGTGAGTTAATTGTGAATTGTACTGCAAAGCCAATACTTTTGTTACAAAGCTGAATAAATAATTCTTCTCTAATTGGTGTTCCTACTTTAAAACCGATACTTAACTTTTTTACTGGAAATAAAAACCAACAGCTATTGTTTATACCAAAATCTTTTTTAAACTTAGGTATCCAAGTCCACCAATGGGATCTGGATCTGCCCCTGCTATGTCCACTGCAGAAGAAAATGTGGAGTATGTTCGGACTCTCTATGACTTTCCTGGCAATGACGCTGAGGATCTTCCATTTAAAAAGGGAGAGATACTGGTAATTGTAGAGAAGCCAGAAGAACAGTGGTGGAGTGCCAGAAACAAGGATGGTCGGATTGGGATGATTCCTGTTCCTTACGTAGAAAAGCTAGTCAGATCTTCTCATGGGAAGCACGGAAACAGAAATTCCAACAGTTATGGTATTCCAGAACCTGCGCACGCTTATGCTCAGCCTCAAACCGCAAGTCCCCTTCCCTTAGTATCCAGTACGCCTGGGGCAGTGATCAGTCCTCTGCCATTAACACAGAATGGACCAGTCTATGCCAAAGCTATCCAAAAGAGAGTACCCTGTGCTTATGACAAGACTGCACTGGCATTAGAGGTAAGTTTTTCCATTGAGTCTCAAGGTTTTCAATTGCTTTGTAAAATAAGAAATTAAACATTGTTAAGGGCAGAGTTGGTATGGATGGCCTCATATGGGGCCTGCATATATATGTTGAGAGACTGAGAAGTTAGTTACATGCTGAAGAAAGATCTACAAAAATTACTTCATCTATACCACTTCCTTAAAGAAAAATGACCGAGTTACTTCAGGACCTGTATTTACCCTCTGTTCCTGCCTGTTTAACAGTGCAAATATGTTACAAGGGTACTGCAGTGTACATAAATCCTGCTGTGGAAGTGCTACTGAGAGTATGACTTTGCTTCTTAATCTAATCTTGGGGAAGAAATGTTTCATTAGTCATTGCAGTATTCCAGGTTGGGAATTGGCAACAGTGTCTTTCAGAGAAAGGTAAGGGTTGCTGATGAACTGTCTTTCTGATCCTCAGCTGTAGTTAGAGATGCACTTGCATATCTAATGCTCAGAGACAAAATCTGGGCAGAAATGTATCGGATGTAGTTTAGTACCTTTTATTTTGGTTTCAAAAATGGAATTTGAGAAACCTGAAGACAAACTGAGGGTGAGATGAAAGACTGCAGTGTCGCCTTTAAACTTGTACTGAGCCTTTAATAAGCTCCTGTGCTTGCTGAAACATTGTGTTTTATTTTAATTAGATTTTAGAGCTTTAGTCTTTACAGGGTAAAGAATTCATGTAATGGTTCTAGTTTAACTGGCATAAGTGATGGATTGGAATAAACTATATCAAAAACACTGAGATAGTTACGTTTACTATTATACTGAAGGTCATTTAACCCATAGTTCAGAAGCATCTCTTGAAAAAGTATTGAGCTCAAAGATGAAGTGTTGTAATACTCAGATTTCAAGGAATAAATACAAGGAAACAAGTGACAAAATCAATACCATTTTATCAAGTAAAATAATAGTGGTTTTAAAAATACTTGTGAACTTTCCTGCTGCTTTTGCTCAATTATTTTGGAAGTTGAAGCTATTATGTACAGCTGGCAGTTGTGACTGAAATTCGAAAGGCAGTATATTTGTGACTTCCAGTTATTGAGGAGTTGCCCTAAGTGTTTTTCATCCTGTATTGTAAAACCTCTACTGGTGATTTCTCTTACCGAATTAAAAGGTTAGTACATGTTACTGTATTTTCTTTGACTCTTACAAAATCTAGCAGTTTGTCATTTGTGAGCAGCGTGTGAAAGTTATCCTAGAGAAAAGTGTAAATTCACTGCCAACCACACTGTATAGAAAATTTCTGCTGAAACTACTCATTTCTGAAAACAAAGCAAGGCAAGGGATTGATTTTGTTCTGGAACTTGCTTTGCTGCAGTGTAGCAGAACCACTTGGAAAGATGGCCCTCACAAACAGATTTTTGACTACTTTAGTGATGTAGTTAATACCATCATTTTAGCTCTAAAAGTAGGATTAATTCTCTTACCAACACATAGGTTCAAATTACCAAGTTTTGTTTGGCATGTTTTATCTTCCCACAGTCTTTTAATTTGCAAGTGCACCTTAGCCACACTTCTCAAAAGGCATCAGGAAGTAGAATACTGGGAACTGATCTACATTTTCATTAAAATCAACAATTGCAGCTTCCGTATCCATTCATGTGTGGGGAACTTCAGTAACCTCATCATAGCAATGCTTTTTGTCACATCAGCTCTCAAAGACAAAAATTCAACTTCTTTCCATTATCTTCCTTCAACTTGACTAACACCCAATGAGTTTAATCCGAAACTTGTTGGGGCTTACATGTAACTAAATAATGTGGACTATATGAGGCTTCTGTATTGTAAAAGCACTGAAAGTAGCTAGTGGTAGAGAAAGAAGTAGTTGTGGGAATGTTATGGGGAATAAAGTTACTGGTATTCTTTCAGAATAATAGTAGAATTATTCTGAATAAATTCACCAGCAGAGGTGTAGTCTAAATCACAGTTCAACTCATACAGGTAGAACCCTTGTTAGTGTAATTGTAGAATGCCTGAAATGTGTAAACTCATTTAAACTGGTAAAACAATACAAGAGCAAAGTATCTGTTTACTGGCTCTAACTTTGTGTGGTCAGCACACAGACAGTACTTAAAAGGAAGAGAATACCATCTGGAGTAAATAAAGCTATTACATAGTAATATGCTCAACTTCCTTTTAAGTTGAGGGATGTCATTCTCTTGGGTTCAGCTTGAAAATGGGACGAGCTTTCTGCTTGCAAATCCAGTTTTTCTGATGCACACTATTGTTTACATAACCTGACAAATTTTCCTTTCTAAGAAAAGAGAAAGATTCATTGCCTGTTCTGTAGAAGTTCTGTTTGTAAGGAATGTACAATTCATTTTTTTAATTTATCATACTAAAAATGTAAAGCAAGTGAATATTCTATTGAAAATATGAAACCAGATCTGTTTGGTTGGGTAGTGTCAGGTTGTTTAAGCTCTAAATAGTGTTTAAAGGGTGACAGTTTAAGGGTAACTACACTGTTGTTTGTGTAAAGCTACTACTAAATATGGCATTTATTATAATTTAGACCTTGCATTCTTAGTGGAAGTGAGTGCCGTAGCTTAGTGGTCCTACTACATTTAGATGTTCTAATTTATTCTTTAAAATGAAAAAAAAAAAATCAAATAGTAACAGGATTATAGATAAAATGAGAAGTTTAAGTACAGCTACTATTGCAAACCACACAGTCCATGCACATATAACTTCGGGCATCTCTCTGCACTAGGAACCGTTAGTAAAGGCTATGATAAATTACATGTATTTCTGAGATTTACACAATAATGTTGTAAGTTTAGTTTGTTACCTTGGCAGTTCAGATTTAATGTTTTTTATGAGGTGTTTGAAGGTTGCAGTTTCTCACTACAGCTAACTTCACTACTAATGTACATAGTATTTTTGCGGATACAGCATTAAAACCCTCGAACAACCAAATGACAAATAACAATCAACAACACAGACCTGTTTCTTTATTTGTGTGTTTTTAGCCAAGAAGCAATTTCCTTCCTTTCTGGTGCTCTAGAGGAAGGAATAGGGTTACAGTGTCCTGTCTTTATTAGGACTAGAACTCTACACTACGGGATTACATGCTGTGTGTTTTAAACTGACATGCTCTAACCAGCGTGTGATGAGTATGCTTTACCTTGAAGGAGCTTATCTCTTGGAAGTTGGGTTCCTCTAGTTTGGATCCAAAGTAGTTGACTGTTTACTAACCTGTACACAACAGAGTTCTTTATGTCCAGCCTAGCCAGCAGGTAAACTATTGTCTTTAAAAGTAGTGAACTGTTGAAAGATTAATTCAGATGTGAACAACGAATAACATGTCTTAGGCCGTTTTCAAGGCAATAGTTGCCCTAGAGTTCAACTCCAGAATTTACGTGACAACGTTACAGAATCTGAAGAATTTTTTTTTAAACAATAGCTTCACTGTACCTTTATAACAAGCTTTTTATATCAGTGATAGCTTTTTCTAGACCTGTGCCAGCATTACGTAGTTTTATCTGTTCACGAGATAAACATATACATGTGTGTTTGCTAGTACAAAGTTAAACTGTTACTGCAGTGTTTTGATGAAATAAATACCTACTCATCAGAATTATATAACTGAGCTAGAGTATTTCTCCTGAGCTAGTTGTAATTAGGTTACAGTTAACTTTTTTCCCTCTTCAAAGGCAAGTTGCGACAAGTAGGCCAAAATGTGCTACTTTCCAAAATGTGGACCTTTTCCTTATTTAGGAAATTAGGCTACTTCTTTCACTAAACAACAAGCATTGTGCTTTTTTCCAGCCAAAGAAACTTGTTGCTGTGTTAAACATTAAAGTGCATCTCATGCACAATGTCTAGAATTCAAGCAAAACAGGGAGACCATTCTTATATCCTGTGAAGTGTTGATCAGGGGCTTTAGTTCTGGTAATTATTGAATTGAAAGTGGTGTTGGCAACAGGATTCCTGTGTCTGCTGACATACACCAACAGTTCACAAAAATAATACAGATATTTTTGTGTACAGTATCATCTTTGTAATGTCCTTTTCCAGTCAAAGTTACTGGTGGTTCCTATCATCCAACACCATGAGTGCCTCTTATTACAACAGGTTCACATTTGGAACCATTTGCAGGGTGTTTTTTTCCAGATGAAACTGAAAGTGATGTGGATAACTTCAACAGGGTCTTGTGCTACAGTGATACTCGGTGTGGCTGAATGGTGATGGTCGGGGTGGGGTGGGTTTTGAGCTCCTCAGATTCAGTACAGCCATGACACCTGTCTTGGTCAAGTGCAGACAGGCTACCACCATTTAATGAAAAGCAGCACTTTTTATCTGTGGTACTGCAGCCCTAACTCTGGCAATTGTCCTAGCTATGCTTGCTTATTCCCTGCTGTTTTACTGTGTCTAGATGAGGCTAGATTAGGGGCATCTAAGACTTCAAGATTTCTATGCCCTTTGGCCTGCTTTCATATCTCAAGAGTGGTTGAAGGTCTTTCCTCTGACCCACTTGATCCTCTGGTTTGAGCATCAATTACTCTTAGCACACAGCAACAGAAGTTAAAGATAATTAAGCTGGGCTTTCAGCCTGCTAGTTTCTCAATTCTTCCAATATATAAAGCACCAGCTGCTTCACTGTCATTTTGTCCTGTTTGCGAAGCTCTTCTTTATACCTTTTTGTGATAATGGGATATCAAGTAATGTACTGAGCCCTGTTTACTCCTCTCTGGAATAGGCAGCTGGCATGAACAATTGTTTTCATTTTAATACTAATGCTAGAGTAACTAAAGAAAGTGGATTGTGACATTAGTTAGGATAGTGATGAAGATTACACCCTTTAAATTCCATAGGGCAATGTACAGAGTTTTCTGTAGCTATTGACCCTGTGGGCTATCATGGTGATTTTGAGTTTTAATATATTTTGTATCTTAAATTTGTATTACAAAACTATCAGCCATAGAACTATTAGCATACAATTGGAGTATCTTTAAAGCACATGGAATTGTTTCAGTGTGTGACTGAAATGGCATGCAGGAAACCTTCTGCGGTACATGAATCAGCTTCAAATGGAAGACAGGTAGAAGAAGAGTAGAGAATGAATGAAGTAACTGTACTGAGTGGCATGTTCCACAACTTCTGTGTTTCCCCAGGGCTTTGAATTCATGCTGTAACAGGGACATAATGAAAGGATGCTATCTAAAATACGTTTTGATTTTATCATTTGGGTGGAACCAAATGGCTGCATTTCAGAAGTATTACTCATTTCAGCAGTTGAAACTTCCATCCAGCAATGCTGGCATGCTTTGAGAGGGAATTATCTGAGAGATGCTGAGACTAAGGAAGCATTATCCTAATTTATAGATAAGGGCCATGAGCTGTCCAGATTTATAGAGGAAGTTTGTGGCAGAGATAAGAATAGAACCAGGTCTCCTGACTCTGTCCTATGCCTAATCATAAGACAATCCTTCTGACCAGCTTAAAACAGTTGCTGAAAAAACTCTTGTCAAATAATTTTAGGAAGAGATCACATCTCATCTGACCACATTATAGATGCCTTAAAAAGCATCTACCAAATGTGTTTAGTTAGTACTTTTTCCCAAAGTACAGAGAGGCAATACTGGACCAGATTCTTCTAAATTATTCTATGATGTTAAGATTCCATTTCTAAAAAAAATCTTGGTTTAGCATGCTATTTCATTTCACCTTCTGAGGGGAACTGCTTGCTTCTGGGCTATTTTTTAATCTGGCGTGAGAGGATATTCTGAAGCTATCACAAAAATAAACAAATGAGGTTAATGCAAATCAATTTACCATTCCACTGATTCTTGTTATACAGCAGTAATTTTTGAGTAGCTCTTGTCAGACAGGACTCTTTAATGGCAAGTACTGGTTTGTGGCAACTTTGCCCACCCAGCAGCCTGAAGAACATTTTACATTGTTTATCAAAACTGATTCCATGACTTAGCAAAGATGATGGAGAGTGGCCTAGCAATTACTTCGGCCATCTCCCTTAGCACTCGCAGGTGCATCCCATAAGGCTGTGAGGCTGCTGTCAGCTGTCTGTAGAACACCTCATCAACCTCCTTGTCCTGATCTGGTATAATAGACACCCACAACAGTGTCACCCATGCCAGCCTGCCCCTTAATCAACACCCACAAACTCTCAACTCTCTGTTCATCTGTCCCTGGACAGAACTCAATACATTGCAGTTGCTCTCTCACATAAAGAGCAACTCCATCACACTGCCTTGCTGACTTGTCCCTTCTGGAAGGGACATAGTCTTCCATGACCACATTCCAGTCATGTGAGCTGTCCCACCATGTCTGTGTAATTGCCACCAGATCACAATCACCTGACTGAACACAGATTTCTAACTCCTCCTGCTTGTTCCCCACGCTGCATGCATTGGTGTACAGGCATTTCAGGGAGTGAGCCGAGCACTCCATTTTACCATAGGACAGTGGGAGGCCACCTGGTTTTCACCAAGACCAGAGCTCTGTCCCACTGGTGCAAACCCATCAACAATCCCACTCCCTTCAAATATAGTTTAAAGCCCTCTGAATGAGCCCTGCCAACTCCTGCCCCAGAACTCTTTTTCCCTTCTGAAATAAACCTCTCCCGTGTGTACCTGTAAGGTCTGGTGCCTTATAAAACCAGCCGTTATCAAAGAACTTAAAGCCCTGCCTGTAGCATGTGTATCATAGCCAGGCATTTATGGACTGAATCCATCTATTCCAGTCCATGTCCTTACCCCAAAATGGAAGTAATGAAGAGAATATAATTTGTGCCCCAGACTCTTTTACCAAACACCCTAAGGCCTTGAAGTGTTTCTTCATTCCCCTCAGGCTATGCAGTACAGCTTCCTCGCCACCTGTCTGGAAGATCAGCAGTAATAGTCAGCTGATCTCATCAGGTTTAGGGAGTGTCCTAGTGATATCCCCGATTTGGGCTCCAGGTAGACTGCAGATTTCCCTATGATGAGGGTCAGCTTTGCACATTAGGCCCTCAGTTCCCTTCAGGAGTGAGTCTCCAATAACTAGGACCCTTCTGTTCTTCTTTGTGGAGGAGGTTGTCATATTATTGGAAGACCTCTCTGATTTATGTTACCATGCTAGAACCTCTGAAATTGGTTGCCTATCCCTCTATATCCTTATTAAACTGGCTGTCTTCCAGTAGGAGCTCATATCTATTTCTTAGTGGCAGCTGGGGAGGTGAGGCAGGCAAGGGGGGTGCTTGCCATCTGCCATGGCCCTGCACTTGACTCCACTCACCTCTTCTACTTGGCCTTCCATCTTCCATCTGAGAAGTGCAAGATACAGAGGCCCCTTGATTCTGGATCTTATTTGGCCCTTGTCCAGACTGCAGAGCCTGGCTTTGCCACTCTACCTCTATTTCAGCCTCTCTAATGCTCCTGAGCCTTTCTACTTCTGCCTGTAGCTTTTCGACCTTGTCTTGCAGCTGTGCTGCTCAGTTAAGCAGGCTCACAGCCTGGGAAAAGTGAGAGACTGTTGCATTCCATGCAGCCTGTCACCTGCACAGCCTGATCTTGCTGGGAGACCTGTGTTTGGGTCCCCACTTCCATGTGCAGTGGCGACTGTAGCCTGGTCTTCCTCTGCTCTTGGGTTGACACCATTTTAAAAATGGGGTTTTTTTGCCCCCTGGCAGCAAGAGAAGGCTGGCTCTGTCGCTGCTCTGTGCAGTCTGAGCCTGACTTCCGGTTTCTCCGCATTTAAAGATCCCACTGCTGGATCCCCAACACATTGCTTTTTGGCTTTTCCCACAAGAGATTTCAACCCCCAGCAGCTCCCTCTTACCTCCCCTGAGATTCCATGTTTAAAGGGATATCCAAATCAGCCAAAAACCTCGATAAATACTGTTTGTGGACCGGGCACTGGCTCTGTCCCTATGCTCCGTGCATAGATATTATCAGGCTTTTCCTAAAGAGACATTTGGTAGGTTCCTGTTTAAATCATCTTGTTACTATTTAAAACTTTCTGTAGCCTTTCTATTTAGTGAAAAGTCTTGACAGGTCATGCTTTTTGACATACACATGATGAAGCATGCTGCAGTAGTACATGAAGAGTCAAAAACCAGTGCTGATTGTCACAGGCAGCATATAGTTACTGAGCAGTATATGCTGCCTTTATGTTTGAGTTCAGGAACAGCACAGGAGAAGACGATTTGCAGAGATGTAACACTGAGTGGCTACCAAGGAGTTTTTTATAGTATCTTACACTTCACTTAAGGGTCCTTGCTCAAAGAGGTTTCAGATCACCTAGTGACACACAGTGTTTTCTAAACTGGGTGTTACATTATTTAACAGAAAGAATGCAAGTCTTACTTGAAGAGTCCTAATTTAAAGCCCTTGGCCAAGGTCCTTAAACTTACCCGCTGCACCCATTCTAAGTACTAATACTGTTTAGATACCAAACTGTTACAAATACTGTATCAGGACTAAAATTATCTATTCCTTTATAAGGAGATCAGAGTTACTTTTGGACATCACAGAAGTAGCGTGATAAGCTGAGACTCAACTACAAAGAGCTTTGACCTAGTTTAGGAAGGAACTATTAACTGCTTGCCATCAGTCATAGGCTTGTTCCACTTTTTGTGAAATTAGTTATTAGCTGCTAGTGTCACTTTTATAACATTTACTGTAGTTACCACATAGAGTAAATGAAGTAAACAGGAAGGGAGGTGTAAAGTTAGAGAGCTACTGCAACAGACCACACGTTCAGCTATTTTGAAGCATTTAAGAATAAAAAAAAAAGAAGACTATTTGCCTGATCTTAAATGCTACAAGTCACACCGGATATTTTGCAGATGATCATAATCCAGTTTAAGCACAGACACTGAATAATGATTATGGTATAAACTTAGCGTTTGGGCTGAGGTTTCTTGCTTCATCACAGTGTAGCTTTTTTTGGTTTTCACTACCAAATAGGAAGAGACACAATTAAGGTTGGAAAGGCCTAACTTGTCATCGTTCCTGTTTCAAATTCTCTGGCAGAAAGTAGCAGTGAAAAGAGCAAACAAAGCTAGAATCTGTACACTCAGTACTTAAAAAAAAAGTTTGAGATTGCTTTTGCCTTCTTTGGAAGCACGCCATTGTTTTAGAAACTACATAAGCTTCTTAGTCTGTGATAATCAGAACGACAAGTAATGGTTTCTATACCACAGGAATATCTCTTTGAAAAACTAAACTTCTTTTGAAATAAACCAGCTGATGCTAAAACTGGTGTGAGTACTGTGGTCTTCTGAATGAACATCTAATTTCTGCTGGTAGCTGTACTGATTTAAAATTTATATCTAAGCTAAACATATTGTTGCATGAAGTACTTGTAAGCCTTCCTATAGAGAAGGTGGTCAGCAGCTTGTCTTAACTAGATGTATATTCACATACTCAGTCTGAGAAAGAGTGCAGACAACGTTATAGTGTTCACCAGCAAAGCGTTGGCATTACAGTTAAAGCAACTTCACCATTGAACCTTTTGCCAAGAAGAGGGTGGGGATTTTCCCCCTATGTTGGGCCTGTATTTGTTGTTCCTTTTCATTTGATTTGTATTTGTATCAGAGGTGAGATTCCCTCGTGTGATAACTTAGTCTCTTTTTTTAATTACGCAGGTTGGAGACGTTGTGAAGGTTACAAGGATGAATATAAACGGTCAGTGGGAAGGAGAAGTCAACGGTCGAAAAGGGCTCTTCCCATTCACACATGTCAAAATATTTGACCCTCAAAACCCAGATGAGAATGAATGATTCCCTCTGCCCCATTTTCGCTGCTGCTTCATTTCCCTGGCTATCATCAGCATTGTTTGAGGTGGGATGATGACTTAGTGGCACATTGCTAGCATTGCCCATTGTCCAGCTTGCTGCAGTTTGACAGTTCTTACAGTGTACATTTGGAATACATACAACTGAAGTCACTGCCTGACCTTCGTACCATAGTTGTGTCATCCAGAATTTAGTTTGACTTTTAAAACTATCGGGCCTTAAGCTGGATAAGACTGAACCAGTACATAGCAGAGAAGTATGGGAAGAAAAACCCTTTCCTCATGAGACTTCCTTGGACTTCTTCTGGCTTGTTCATTAGGAAAAGCCCTAATCTTAGGTCATACATGCAACATGTGCGTTACTGTCCAAGAAAAAGCAACAACAAAAATGCAATTTTAGGACTGAAGACAACTTTAGTTTTAAGAGTACCTGTGACAGGTAGTACATTTAAAATGATGGTCTCTTTAAAGGACAATAATTGAAGCTTATGTATTCTAAGCAGTTGTATTAGAAGCTGCTCTTTTCTGTTAACTCTTGAGCTTGTTGTTGACCTTCCTGAAATGGCGTGCGTTACATGCAAATAACTATTGATTGAGCTGCATTGAAGATGAGGCATTTATTTATAAGGAAACTTAGAAGGGGGTGATACTTGTAACCTGTTTTTGACATATTTAATGCATTTCTGTTGATTTTTGCAAGCACTAACTGTAGAAAGTGAGCTTTAAAGGGAAACACTTTGGCCTGGTCTACATACAGCTCTTCTGCAGTGTTGAAAGTGTAGTTGTACTAGTGTAGAAGTGCTTGTCCCTAAAATGTTACTTGATAGATGGTTCAATCAGATCACCATGGTGTGGAGAGGCAAGAAAGGAGTGGAACAGAAGAACTTGGTGAATAGTGATAGAATCCTCTTATTTAAGCATACACCTTTTACACCCATTTCTGTGCAGGCTCCCTCATCTCTCCAAAGTTTCCTAGCTATGCCAGCCCCAGCTTACTGAAAGCTCCTCTTAAAACACAGTACCTTTGTTCTGAGGTGACTCCATGTTGCAGTGCTTCTTTTCCAGAGCTGCTTTAATCCTCTTCTTATTTTTGCTTGCTCACTTGTTGCATCCAAAGCCCTCTGCATGCTACCATCTTTCTCACCCTTTGAGATGCTTTGGCTGTATGCCCCGACCCTCCCCCTGCTCCCAGCATCCTCTAGAAAATGGTTAATTTGAGTCAGCTGCTTGGGTTCCCCATGTGATAAATTAATGCTCAGGCTGGAAGAGGGCACAGATGTGCCCAGTAGAGCTTCTTTCCCTTTGTGTACATAATCTCTACTGCTCTGACTGTACTTGAAGTAGGGAACTGTATGGCTGCACCTAAATAAGTACAGTCCAGGCCACGCAGGACTGGTTTCTGTACCAGTTAGGAAACCCCAGGTATGGTGGTATCCTGTGCTGCAGGCTTTAGCTCTGTTCTGTAGGTGAACTGGAATGCTCTTTTGAAATAATGGAACACTGGATTACCAGAGCACACGCCTGCTCTTTCCAGACAGCTCAGTTAAAGAAAAAATACCTGTTGTGGAAACTGATAGAAAACCAGCAGCTCCCATTTTTCCACCTTTGAAAGCTGTAAGCAGTATCAAAACAAGACACTTCAGGCACCTGCAGAACCTCACCAGTTCTTACAAATGTCAAATTGCATAAAAGCTGTTGTCTTACGTTCCAGCATGTTTTCTTGTTGATTTGTGTCGCTTTATCCTAATAAAAGCACGTTGTTCGTAGCTCATGTGGAAGTGCCACGAGATCCTTCATCAGAGGGCACTGCAGAAATGCAAAGCCAACATTTGCAGCAAGACATTCGGAATGCCGGGGTTTGAACAAAGTCTCTCTTTTCCTCTAGTAGCTATTTTCTGTAGTGTTGATCGAGGGGCTGAAGGTCTAGAAGCCCTTATAGAGCATTTTACTACCAAATTAACTGTGAAGTAGAGTAGCATTGACTGAAGTATTTGGTGCTGTAAGAGTAATTCTTGACAACAGGCATTGACGTTTTGTCTTGCAAAGAAAAGCTATGCAGCTCTTGTGCCTAGAGACAGTCACACTTTATCTGTGCCCCAGCTATACCTGTAAGTACGTTTACTACATAGGTTGTACTACTGAAAGTCATCTTTTGAATACAGAAACTGCACTAAACTCAGTCTGCTGCAGAGAAATCGTATTCCAGACCTGACCTAGTTACAGGCAGCTCTTCAGAAGACTGATTGTAGAATTCTTCCTTTGTGTGGTAAATAAATACTGTGAGATTTGAGATCTTGAAGATGGCTTTTTACCTGGATTATTTTCCACTGAAATAAATGTCTTGACTCATCCTCTCGTTGAAGAAGGCATACAATTGGAACACAAGAGTCATTTTAGGTCTAATGCTGTTCTGATACTGCAGAAAAACAAAAGTATTTTAACTTCAGAACTATGCAAAATCTGTGTGTAGTGGCATCTGATGCAAAGACAAGAATTCTGACATTTCTGTGAACCTGGTTTTGGGCCACAGAGGAGCAGTATTTCTCTGAGTTCAGGTATGTGCCAGGCAGTTTCCATGTAGCATCCTGACCAGGCCCAGCTGATTGTAACCTTGCTTCAAAATGCATCTTCGCTGTTTTACTGTAAGACAAGTATTTTCATATAAAGACTGTGTTTGATCAGTTTGTGTTTCTCTTTGAAGGACTCTGGGTTCTCAGTCGCTTGTTGCTTGCTTACACATGTGCTGTCCATTCCTTTCTGAAGCCTTGTGAGTTGGAGTGCTAACCTCTCAGCGTAGACATTCCTGGGGCATGTGAGAGCCTACAAGTGATGGCTTCAATCTGTGCACGGTTAGTCACTCTTGCTTTTGAAGCAGGAGCTGGTTGAATTAGCCAGTGCCACAACAGTTAACCGCCACAAAAGGCTCAGTGCTGGCCTCCCCCTTGTCCTGTACATGTGTATATAGACATTGAAGCCTCCGACCAGTCTGAACCTTGAACTGAAAACTACTTTAATCAGTGTCCATCACTGGATAAGCGCTAATTTAATTCATGATTGTTTACAAATTGGGAAAGAATAAACAAAAGGGAATATCCTGTTTGAGCTGGGGCTCTGACGAGCCTGAGCATTATTTTTGTAAAGGGAAAACAGCATTCTTTGTGCCATTTCATGTGCCTGTAAAGTAGATTTTTATATTGTATTAACATCCCGGGATGAGTGGGCTGCCTTTGTTTTATAGTCCAGTTTTCAAGCTTTTTCCTCAATCCCTGCATTTGAAAGTGAGACCTGCCTAAAAGACTGCCTGTGGGACCAGTGACAGCCCTCCTGTACAGCGGGCATTTGCCATTTGCTCGCGTTCAGTCACAGTGTATTTTGGGACACGGATACAGTTACTGCAGCGGGAAAGGTGGCCTTGTATTTGAGACAGTCTTCACTGTGTAAACTTTAAAACCCAGTATGTAATTTAAAGACCTATGATCTTCAGGCAATAATATTAAGTGTAAGCTTTTAAAGTTTGTTTTGGGGGATCATAGCTTGTTTTATTTTTTGTGCTACAAGATTAACAGTATTAAATGAATTATATTCTTAGAATATATGGAGTGTCCTTTCTTAAGATTAGTGCCTTTTTAATTTCTTACTCCACTTATTTCGTAGAACTGGTCCCAACATCGAGCCACTGTTGGTTTTTTTTCCCCAATGCCCTGTTTGTACAGTCTAAATAAAACTTGCCTCAACTTACAGTATTATTTTTGTTGTCTGTAGTCTGAAATTCTTGACAGTATTAGCAGAGTATTTAAGGCTTCACTCTGTCATTGCGATGGCCCATTTTGTGGGTGAAGTAAAGTCCCAGATGAAGTCTTCCAGAATCAAGGAACAATTAAGCAGGAGGAACACGGTTGCTAGGCTGGATGACACTGTCCTGCTCTATCACAGACTGTACTGTTGTGCTCTGGAGATCACCTGGAAAAGATGCATCTCTGGTTATTCAGGTTATCACTGTTGCCTCCACCCTCACTCCTGACACTTTGGGGCTTTTCCTGTCACTGTGTTCAACACTGCTTCTTTGCCAAGGCTTTTACAGGTCTGTAGACCACCTTTTGCTGCAATACCCGTGTCTGTGCTTGTAAGTGATGGCTCTCTGCATACAGTTTGACTTCAGCTTATTATGGAGTAAATAAGGAGTGACCTGTGCAGGTGCTGGCAAGCGGAACAGCCAGCATTCTGCACTGCTGGCATAAATGCCTGCTCTGGCCGGTGAAGAATGGGAGGTCATCCTTGGCCTTTTTACTCTCAATCCAGATCAAGAGTAGCACTAACTCCAACTTCAGGTTTTTTTAGTATTTGGAATAATTCAATTAAATCAATGATGTGTTGAAACTTGACCTTCAGTAGAAGAACTCTCAAACTGCTGTGAGGGAGAACTCTACAACATATATGTTGTTTCCCTGAGTTCCATAGGTTTGTTCACAGCTTGGTGTTTGTCTTCTCGGGAGTAGAGATTTCCGTGCGATCTTAATAAACGTTCATAGCCAACCCTGCATACTGTGTTAACATCAAGCGTTTGCATCTGGCAAGTGACATTTCAGAGGGAACCAGCAGTATGTCAAACCCACAAGCAAGACCAGGTCAGATGCACACAGCAGGCTCCTTATCCCACTGCAAACTGCTCTCTGCATTTAGCTTCCTGGCAAAAGCTGGAAGTTCTGGCTCATGGCTGCAGCCAGGTCTCAGGCCAGCAGCAGTAACTGCTGCTTTACTATTTATATAGCAAAACCAAGCATCCCCTGGTCTACCAGACATCTACTTCCTACATTTTCATCCATGGGTGTCGCAGCAGCACTGGTGCTGCCTGTGATGTGATGTGTACAGTCCAAATGCCCTCCCGTTACAATGCATGAACAGCAAGTGTGAGACACAGCCCCAGCCTGGGGTCTGTTCTGGTGACACCCAGGCTTATTTTGACACCAAACCAGCAGCTACACACACTTCTACTGGGCTGTGGGAGGTGATGTCATAGCCAGGGACCTGGAGACATTCAAAATACTTGTGCTGTGTACAGAACAACTATATTTGTGCCTCAAAACCTGTCAGGTGTCACCAAGTACAGATCTGCCCCTCTTGGTATTGATGTGAGGCCACAACCATCTGTAACACCCAGGCAGAGAAGCTCCCCAGGTTGCTCGGCTGCAGAACATTTCCATTATCAGAAGGGACAAATTCCATCTGAGTGGGTTGCAAAACCACACAGCTCTTCCCTTAGGGCAGTCAGGACATGGGTTTTGCACCAGGAGTGCTCAGCACAGCAGCTACTATCTAAGGCTCCTGTAGCTGCAAAGGGTAGTCCGTGAAAAGTCAGAAGGTAGCAAGATGCAGATGGGAACCCCAGCTGGATTTAGTTCTGGCTACCTGCATACAACATAAATCCGAGTTAGTTTGGCTAGGTCAATCCAATAACAGGCAGCAGAAGCCTTCATTTGTAGGTGCAAGCTAGCAGGGTAAGCTGGGTTTACAGTTGGTCACCCTCATTTAATTACAACCTTTTCTTTCTAAACCAGTGCACTAACACCTTTTTTGTCTGAGCCAGAAGCATGCCTGTTTGAGCTCACACTAGTAGGAGATGAACCTAAATGTGCTCCAATGAAATCACTACGGATTGGAAGGGACCTCGAAAGATCATCTAGTCCAATCCGCCTGCAACAGCAGGATCACCTAAACCAAGTCACACAGGAACCTGTCCAGTTGGGTCTTGAATATCTCCAGTGAGGGAGACTCCACAACCCCCCTGGGCAGCCTGTTCCAGCGCTCCGTCACCCTCACTGTGAAGAAGTTCCTTCTCAGGTTGTTGTGGAACCTCCTATGTTCCAGCTTACAACCACTGCCCCTTGTCCTATCACTACATGACACCGAGAACAGCCCAGCTCCATCCTCCTGACACAGTGATTGCTCCTCACTGTGCTCACCGGTGGGACTAGCTCACCTTGAAGCGGCTGCAGTGGCTTCTGTCCCTTGCACTGTCCCCTCTCCTCTGTTTTTTTAAAGGGCAGACCAGTTGCTCCTAGAGCAGTTGCTGAACCATAAGCAAGAGCAAAACGTGGTAAGGTAAAGCAGTTCTGATTTCAGGTTACCTTCATACCCCGAGCTGCGAGCTGCAGCAGTCACTGTGCAAACAGCTGAGCTCTCCTGTGGGTCTGAGAGGGACAGGGCAGGCAGCAGGGCAAGAAACTGTCACAGCTGTCCCAAACTGAGCTGCATGCTCCAAAATCTGAGCCCTAAGCACTTGCCTACAGCCAAAGCTGCAAGTCCTTCACTCACTGTAACTCTTTAATGCAGCCTGTTGTGTGCCCACTTTGAGCCGCTCTCTCTAGCCAGACCACCCTCCACGGGAGGCAACCACAGCCATCGGAGCCATCTCCTCTGGCTCCAGCCTGGCACAATCTCTGGGAGCTAAAACCTAAGATACTGCCCTGGTCGGTGTGGTGGCTGCTGCTTACCAGGGAACCCCAGCAGCCCCTCATGTGCCAGACGCAGCCTCACCTGCAGAAGATGCCACCCACACTGCTGCTGAGGCAGGCAGGGGAGCGAGAGGTGAAAGGGAATCAACACAGCACTCTCCTCAGATAACCTTCCCAGCACCTGCTTGCTTCATTCCAGCACTTTGTAACCAGAACTCTCCCTGCACGAGTTCTTAGTCTAACCCGCCGCTGGCGCACCAGACAATTGGGATCAGAGCTAAATCTGGGCTATCCACAGGGAACTGGCTCCTGCTTTGTACATCCTGGCTAGTCCAACAAGGGCAGCTGAAAGTCGGCACGGAAAAACCCGTCACTCACAGTCTTGTGTTTGATCTAGAAACCAGCCACTGAAGCACAACAGAACGTGTGGACCACAGGAACCATTGACATTCCTCCACTGTATGTAATGTTTCCCCATCTGTGCTAGCTAAAGAATCCTCTCCACACTCTGGGGCGGGAAGACCTCTGGCTCGCGTGTCAGAGGTGGTGGGGACAGAAAGGCAGCGCTGGACATGCTGCTGCTTCTCCTGTTTGCCCCTGCACCTGAGATTCAGCTGACTCAATGAGCAGTGAGTCAGAGGAGAGGATCCTATTTGGTAAAGACAGAAGGGATTGACGTAGGTGAACACCAGGAGCTCTTGGCACTTGTCTCCTCTCCAGCCCACTACTGCTTGGCAGCCAAACTGAGCGACCAGATCCCAAGGGATGCTCCTGACAGAAGTGACAAACCCAGTCAGGTCTTAGAGCACAGTCACTACCCTTAACTTGTCATTAAAAATACCAAAATCAAACTTGCCCATCTCTCATTCCTGGGAGGTAACGGCTCCTGTGTGTCCAGGCTCCAGCTCCACCGTTTTTAATGCACTTTGTGTTACTTTACTAATGTGATTTGGATTACAAGGTAGTTCTGGGACTTCCACGGACTGAATCCATCTCTGTAAAACTTGAACTGCCTCTTTTTTGCCCTTGCCTTTTGACCAATAATATCATTAATCCACTGACTTTGAAGACAAAGAGCTTTTCTCTTTCCAGGTACCACAGCTGATGATCTGGCTCCGAATCCGCAGCAGCAACCAGTAGACACAGAGCACTGAGCTGGCCTCCCGCCGAGCTTCCAGGTGAATGAACTGCAGGGCACAAAGGAGCTGTAATTCATGAACCTTGGTCTTCTTAGTGTGAAAAAGAGCCATATTGCTTGAAGAACAAAATAACTCCTGCTGCCCCCGACTACCTGGAAGAGCTGTAGCTACCCAGCCCTTGGGAGAATAGATCTAAAATTGAAAAAGATAATTTCCCTGCACGAAATAGCACCTTGGCCTGGGCATGGGATGTCTGAAATGGAAAGGCTAAAATTGGCTCCGTTCTGGGGTTCTGCTGAAGGGGCTCACAGAGGTCTGACCAACACAGGCAGGGCAACCTCTGGGCAAATCATCCCAAACCGCCAGATGTAGCCCGGTAGCAATGTAAAGGTTAGTCCCAGTACTCAGTAGCAGCCCCTGACTATAAGAAGCTGGGTGACCCAGCTTCACTGTCACTAGCACCCATCTGGTTGAGGCTGAAGTAGGTGATGAAGTGGAAGCAGCTCTCCAGCTGGTGGGACAAGCTGCTGGGTTCCTAGCAAGGATTCGTGCTGTACAGCAATGGTGGCTCACAGACCTCCATGACTGAGTTTCTAGTATCAACATTGTCCTAAACTGAAATAGACAAAAATAAAGAGCAGTTTAGGAACAGAAAGTGTGTCCAGTCCTTGGTGGGACAATAAGGAAGTGGGACTTCAATCTGTCAGGTGTGCAGGGCTCATGCTGCCCTGAGGCAGCAAGGCACTGGAAAAGCTAAGAAAAGTGGAGGGGAGGGAGCAGATGATGTACCTGGAGGAGGACAGGCTGGTTTCACACCCTTGGTGCCAGATGCTCCATGGGCTCTGTAATCATCACCCAAAATAAAGTCATAGTCTGTGCCTCCTCCAGGAGACAGCCCCTGCTGGGAACATGTCAGGGCACTGCTGGGCCAGCGATTTCCTGTGTACTGAGCCACCTCAGGAACTGCTGACACCACACCCCAGGGTACCTGGCTCCTCTCCCCACCACTCTTCTGCCTGTCAATGCTTGCTGTAACCTGGGAACCTGAGACAGGGCTCGACCCAGTGATGAAATGAGGAAAGGTCCTGTATTATACAATCACAGAATTATTGAGGCTGGAAAAGACCTCCACGATTATCAAGCCCAGCCTATGACCTAACATCACCACAATCACCTAGACCACGGCACTAAATGCCACATCCAGTCTTTTCTTAAACACCTCCAGAGATGAACACTCCACCACATCCCTGGGCAGTCCATTCCGAAGTCTGATCACCCCTTTCTGTGAGGAAAGGCTTCCTTACATCCAACCTAACCCTCCCCTGGCAGTTCAGGCCCTGTTCTCATCCTGTCACTGGTTGTCTGGGAGAAGAGCCTGACCCCCACCTGCCACAACTTCCCTTCAGGTAGTTACAGAGAGCGATAAGGTCCCCCCTGAGTCTTGTCTTCTTCAGGCATCAACCTTGGGGTGCAAGTCAGAAAGCCACCACACATGGCTGTCATCTACTGCCCAAGACACCTTGACACAAGAGGTTTTATCCCAGTCCAGCCCAGCCTGGCAGAGGTTGTTGAGTGGCTCTGAGTCAGCCCCTGTGGCAGCCTCATCTCTCCAGGTCCAGCTACGCTGCCCAAGGAGCCCTCTTGCACTTCCCGATGCAAAGACATATCCCCCCCCCACCAAAAGCAGCTCATCCACAGTAACCAGAAACTCCTTTGCTTGTTTTGCTGCCAGGGTCTCTCCCTCAGCTGCTTCAGCCCCATCTTGCCCTGGACTTGGGCTCCATCAGCACCCCAACAAGACCCGTCACGCCAAACCCTGTTCCAGACACGCCGAGAGCTTCACCCCTTCTGCTCCTCAGTCCCGATGCAGCATCGCAGCTGATTCCTCGGGGTTCCCACGCCCCTACCATCGCCTTGGGACGCCCCCACTGCGGCTCCCCGGCCTCCACACCTCCCCAGCAAACCTTCTGCAGGCTGCCCGGCTCTGCCCAGCGGGCACTGGGTGGCACTGTGCCCCTGCCGGAGCTCCAGCCTGCTGTCCCCAGGAACTCCCAGCAGGACAGGGGACAAAGGCTGAGCAGGGGGCGAAGCCGTCTCCTGGCCAAAGCCACTCACAGCCGGCAGCCTGCCCTGCTCAGCCACGGGGCAAGCGGAGATACCTGGGGATCCTGAGGGGCCACAGGGAAAGGACCCCTCGCCCAAGCACAGGCGCCTGCTGCCTCCCTGCCAGGCTCCGTCCCCACTAGGGTGACATTTTCATCTCATTACCATGGTAAAAGGACATCAGCTGCACCTTTACAATATCCTCTGCCATAAAACTAATAGGCCAGGCACTTGGGACGGCCCCGCGAAGTCGTTTATAGTCTGGGCTCAAGGAGTTCGTGCCTCAGCTCACAGACTGCCTCAACCCCAAATCCCAGCTAGCACAGCGTTAGTTCTCCCCGCTGTCTCCCAGTTTGGGCTGGGAGCAGAGGATGAGCACAGTGCCCTGATGCCTTTGCTTGTTTCCAGTCACCTAGAGCCCCACTTGGCGGCAGCAGCATCTGTAGAGACCAGGGTTTCTCCTCTCTAGGGCACTGTGAGAGAGCTCTGCCCTGATCCCAGGAGATTTTACCCCATCAGGGTGAGTCAAGGGCCGGGACACTGGTTCTGAGTTCGGGCCAGGGCAGAGGCCAGGGAGGTTTCTCTCTAAGGTCTCTGCCTTTTGCTTGATTTGCAATTCAAAGCAGGCAGCCAGGCTCACCCTCTGCAGGAGCAGCCAGTCCTTCTTGACAAGATGATGGCAAAAGCCACTCAGCTCTGTAAAAGCCCCTTCCCCCGTGTTTGTTTGGGAGGCTGGAGTGACACATTTGGTGAACCCCAGAGCCCCATTTTGGAGGGTATCTGCTGGGGCGACTTGTTTTGCTTCTGGCATTGCTGGGACCTGACAGATCTCAGTGGTTGCTCCAGATGTCTGTCAGTCCAAAAGCTGCACCGGGAGCCCAGTCCTGGCTCCAGCAGGATCTTGGGGAAAGCAGTAACTGAACAGAGCAGCAGCTGCCTGCCTTCCCCCTTCCTGGTGTGTAAAAGCAGCTGGGAAAAGCTTCCTTTAATCGCTCCCCCTCCATTAGACCTTCCCAGGGAAATTAGCACAAGTGCAACATCAGCAGCACCAAGTGAATGGACCCTAAATAACTCGGAAGGGGATTAATTAGTTTGTTGAAATCCTTCTCACTTTAGTTGCCACAAATAGCTCCAAGGCCTTGACAAATATTTGAGAGAAAGGCTGTCTTTGCTGAAAATCGATGTTTTTTAGACGTAAGAGCTGAAGAGCCTCCTCCAAGAAGGACACTGTTGGGAAATAAAGAGGAGGAGACCGTTCCTCTACCCTTAGGGTAGAAGATAAATGGGACAGGGCAAGGCAAAAGGTTTCCAGGTCTCCATAAAAGTCAGGAGGGAGGCAAAGAACCCATTTCTTCCTTCTGGGGTTGAAGGTTTTCATTTCTCTTTGCCTTGGGTGACCCACCTACCCCATACAACAGAGTCACACATAGACCTGCTGATAAGGTTAAGCAGCATTTGTGGAAACGGCTCAAGATCCCCAAACCCCAAGTGCTAGAGATGATCTCCTGAGCACCAGCGCTGCCAGCAGACAGGCTCCCCGCTGCCAGCAGTGCTGGGCAGGTGACACGAGTGTGCTGAGCAGAGGAACCAGCACCAGAAACTCCCACAGCCCCTTACAAACAGCTTCCTCCTTAGAGGAAGCAGTGCTTAGGGACTAAAATATCCAAGTTGAGACTAAAGTCATTTGGACTCCACAGCAGAGCTTTGTGGAAGGAAAGCTCGAGCTCCAGAATCAAAAGTCTCCTCCTTTAAGCCAAGGAAAAGATTTCTTTGCTGGGCACAAAACGAACTGCCCACTGATATTCGTGTTTCAGACTAATTACCGCTCCATCATCTGATCTAAAAAAAACCTACCAAACCAAGACCTTCACAGAGCCTGTGAACTCATCTCCATCCAGCGCCGGGATGCACTGAACAAACCGAAGTGGCGTTTTATTGCTGAAGCACCAACCATGGGAATAAACAAGCACCGAAATGCTACTGATCATTACAACCAGATGGGAGCCCGTTTACTGCTTCCAGCAGCGAGGTTGCACGGCTGCTCTGCTGAGGCCCCACTGAAATAGGAAACCCAACACACCATATGGGAGGTGCTGGACGGGCATTTAGGTCCTAGGTTCTTCTGTGCTGCTCTCTCACCACCACCCCAGGGATAACCAAGGAGCAACAGAGCATTTAGTTCTGGCTCCAGAAGCAGAGTCACTCCAATAAAGTTGTGCCTATAAGAAAATGCCTGGTGGGGACAAGCATCTCGTCCTGGGCCAGTACAGGGCTGGGGTGAGATGAGGAGAATCAAGGGCCAAGTTGTCTGTGGACTCAGTTGCTTTTCAACAGTACTTGTTCTGTGATTGAGGCCTCATCCCTGGAGACATTCAGTGTCAGGCTTGATGGGCTGTGCTGGCCCAGCTTTCTCGCCTATGGCTTTGTGAATGCCCCAGAGGCTCCGCAGGGAGCTCAGGGTGTCACTCAGCAGACGCCAGCGCAGTGCCCAGTGCAACCCTTTGCTAAACTAAGTGGCTTTCCTGTGTTCTCTCCACTGCTCTTATCTCTGGAGGGGGATGACAGAGGTGTCCCAGGAGGCTGACTCGGGTCTACCAAGTCTGCAAAAGTTCTCACCCCCCCCCTCACCTGAATGGTGCTGGATGGTGCCTGAACTGCTGTGTCTCCACAGAGCCTGTCCTAGAGGGTAAAACGGAGTCAAACCCAGGTTAAGGGTGGCAGAGGGCTGACTGCTCAGCATGAACAGAGCCGGTGCAGGGACAGACTAAACCAGCCCAGCCCCATGCCCAGCATTTCACTCTCAAGAGGCCATCTCCCAGCGAGGATGCTATGGTGCCCTGTGGATGAGATCTGGAGCAGTGGTGGTGCCAGCTCAAGGGCTCCTCTCTTGAGGACAACTGCTGTGTTTCACGACACGTCTGCCTCTGAAGCAGATCCCAGAACAGTGCAAAGTGCAACTCTGCCTGGCTGAGTGACCAAGGGTGTGCTTGCCCCATGCCACTGGCTACCTGCTCTGTCACTCCTTCATGGAGGTGCAAAATTTTCCCTCTGTGGTAAAGCCAGGAGAGGAAGGAATAAAAATCTCAGCAAGTCCCCAGAGAGCTGTAGGAGACAGAAATCAAACCCATCCAGTATGCTCACCAAACTGGGTGCTGTCTGGGCAGGACTGCCACAGTCGTACACCTGTACATTCAGAGAAGAGCCAGGAGGACCACGCCAGTGTCAGAGGCACCCTACAGCAAAGTGCTTCGTGCTATAAACCAAACTCACATGACTTGGAAGAACAAAAAAGGAACAGCACTAACCCCAGCTGGGCAGCAGCATCGCTCATCACCCCCGCACTGAAGGATTGCTTCATCCTTGGTTTAAATTCTGGCTGCTGCTGTTGTTGCCCAAGCCCAGGTCTGGAGAAGGCTTCAGCATTAGTTCTGGGCAGCACACACCACGTGTGTTTAAGCCAAGCTTCACCCCTCTTGCACCTCTGCAAAGAGCACCTCAAGCAGCTTACCTGGAGTCGCCAGATCAGCGTCACGCCACTTCTCCCCACCTGGGAAATGGAGAGGAGAGCTCGGGACAAACTGGCACAGATGGGCACCACAACAAACCCACAGTGAGGTTGTGCCCCTGAGCACAGCAGGAGCACAGCCAGGCCCTGGGTGGGCTTTGGGCAGGAGCTGCTCCAGACAGCAGGAGGAAGGTGCAATGGGTCACCCTCTCTCCAAGCTCTGGGGAAAATCCTTTGTCCTCCGTTCTCCAGCTGGCCCTGGTCCATCTTACCCCCCTCTCTCATTGCTCGCAGCCATTTAGGAAGTGAATTCAGGCTGGGGGCAGAGAAGCAGGTAAGTGAAGACACCAGCATCCACCCATTTGGCCGCTGATGAAACAGGGCTGGCAGCTGCCTGCAGCCCCAGGCAGAAGGTGTCTGGCTTTGTGCCCATCCAGCCCCACACAGCTGCTGTTTGCTCCTGTCAGCCAAATGCTGCATCCCCCCTGCTACGTGGCTCCGTGTGGGACCCTGACCTGGGCCTCAGGAATTCAGCCACTTTCAAGTCCTGCAATAAACACCAATTTGTCCTGAAGGATGTTTTCATTCCTCGAAGGGGGTTTTTGCTGCTTGCTTGGATTTGCTTGAGGTGACCCAGGACATATGGTAACCAAGGAAATGTGCAACAGAAGTCTCCTGGGTGGCTCACCAAGGACCAAACAACAACCACCCCCATACTGGGCACCCAGGTCAACTCAAAGGAAGTGATGAGTCCAGCTCATCCTGGCTGTCCAGCTGGGCTACAAAGAAATCCAGTGCCCCAGCCCCCATGGGCATGGAGATGTGGCTCCTGAGGACATCCTCATGCTTCT
This sequence comes from Rhinopomastus cyanomelas, assembly GCA_013400115.1. Lineage (NCBI taxonomy): Eukaryota > Metazoa > Chordata > Aves > Bucerotiformes > Rhinopomastidae > Rhinopomastus > Rhinopomastus cyanomelas. The sequence continues at coordinate 406,418 of VXBP01001971.1, read as the reverse complement.
CCCTGGGCCTCCACTCAGCCTCCGCAGAGAGAAGCAGCCCATGCCCTGCACCATATCCACGTGGACTCACTGTCAACACCAGACACTGTAGAAGGTGCTGATGAGCAGAGTTCTGCCAGGAGACCAACCTGATGGCATCAGAGAGCAAGTTTGGTTTTCACCAGCTGAGCACATCTCTCCTCTTCCAGTGCCTAGAAATTGGATCAGTTCTTACTGAAATCAGTTGGCAGCTTCTTCCATAGAGCTAGACAGTGATCAAGTCCAAGCACAGAAGCCACCTCTGGGGCCAGGCAAAAGGGCCCCTGCACCCCTAGGAGGATGCACTGTATTGCTGAAGAGCTGTGGGAAAGCTGGGCACTGACTGCACAGCAGAGAGGCAGCACTGCAGGTGGCCCTCCCCAGCCTGCAGCTGCTTGCTGGGACACAGCTGTCTGTGGAAGACCTGCAGCGTGTGCGAGGAAGCGCTTTCCTGCCATTCCCACCTGCGCTAAAGCTGTGTCACCCAGGGCTTATGGCTGCAAAACCAGTAGGAGAAACCAAAACAAATCAGGGGTTTTTTACTTCTTGTAGGAAATGCACCTAGGTCCCATTTGCAGTCCACTTGCCCTTGTGCAACCGCTCTGCAGAAGAGAGGCAGAACACGCAGGGGAAATAAGCAACTTGCTGCAAAGAACTAGTGCGAGAGACTGAGTCACATCTAGCAGCACAAGCGAATAACCCAGGGCTCGCTGACCACACCAAGGACAACCAACACCCAGACCAGCAGCCTGTGTCTCATGTTTGCAAAACAACCCCAGACAACACAATAAAGCAGAGGCACCGGAGCGCTTGGAAGAGATGCAGGAAAAACACACGTCAGGTTTGGTTTATTGGTCCTAACAGCCAGCCCTTGGCAACCTCGCACATGTGTGCAGATCCAGCGTCTCGGCAAAGACCATGCAGACTTTCAAATGCCACAGCTGAGGGAAAGAGGAGAGAGGGAACCGCAAAGGGAGGCCAGCAGAGTCCAGAGTGCACGCCTATGGGCAAAACCCTCCACAAGCCAGCCAAGCTGCTGCGGCAGGTGAGCGAGGAAGGTGAAGGTGCTTTTCTAACCAGCCCAATGATTCACTGAAGCAGGGCAAGGAGTCCTGCTGCAGCAGAAGGCTGATAAGTAATCAGTGGCTCATCCTAGGCACAAGGCTAACTTTTTAAACCCCTCTGCCATAGCAGCTCTCCTGACAGGCCCATGGGGCAGCAGCACTTGTGACCTGCGCTGCCCAGTTCTCAGCTACTCACCCACCACAGCTTGGTTTCCATCCTCATTAGCACTATGTGACAGCAGGAAATACAACACCATTTCAGAGATAAAGAAACACATCTAACCCAGGATCCTGGGGTGGTGCTGTGTTACTGACTCCTGTCCCTGGGGTGATGCTGCATTGCTGTCTCCTGTCCCTGGGGTGATGCTGTGTTACTGTCTCCTCTCGTTAGCAGCAATCACAGCAGGGACCAGGACTGTGGGTACAGGATCTCCACACATGGGGCTCAATGCACCAAACGTCCCAGCCAGCCTCCTCATCTGAGGTCCAGTATGTGACAACTGTGGGAGCAAAACCAGCTGCTAACAGTCAGATGCAGAATGTTTCTCTCATCCAGTGAGGACAGCCCCCTGCAGCTGACCTGCCTGCACGCAGCTGCCGTTAGGACAGCAGGAAACCTCCGTATTCTGGGGTTAAAAACACTCTCCTTGACATTTTCTTCCCCAACCAGTCAGTCCCATCCACATCAGTTGTGTGATGCCCAGCAGGTACAAACTGCTTCTGGCCATGGTGCACTCGAAGGATGGGCTGGTGGGGTGTGATGCACGCACCGTGGAGAAGCCTGACCTTCATTTAAGGGCTGCACACCCTACACCCATCCTGTGGAGCTGAGGGGAAATTCATCGCCCACACAGGAGGTGTCACAAAAAATGAGTAGATGTGGCCCTGGGGAACAGGGTTTAGTGGGCAGGGCAGGGTTGACGGTGGGACTTGTAGGTCTCTTCTGACTATAATGGTTCTCTGATTCTACTTGCCTGCCCTGTACAGATCATATCCTGGAGCAGAAACAGTTGGCACCATTCCATTTAAATAAGGAAGTAGTCACTGCAGTCAAATTCATAGGCTACAGGGTTAACGATACTAAACATGGCCTGACACCCCTGCACTAGGCACATGCCCAGTGCCCACCTGGCACAGCCCCTCCTGCTGTAGCTGCACACGGAGCCTGGTGTGCTTGCTGGTGGCCACGAACCACCCCCAGATCTGCTAATAGACAACAAGCTGCTGCACATACCCCTGCTGACATGGAGAAAACCATCTGGAGCCCTGGATAAATGACACTGCTCACTGCCTACTGATGGCTACGGGCCATGCAGCAGTTTATTTAAAGCATTACAAGAAAACATCCCTAAATAACACCTAGGAACGTGTCTGGGCTCCCTGAGAGGGAAAGAGCCTGTCTCAAACAAGACTCCATGGCCAGGGTCACTCTGCCACCTGGGGAGGCGGTGATGATTTCCAATTGTGGCACAGGGAGCCAAGGAACTCCTCTGGGCAAGGCAGCATGCAGGCTGCTTGTGGGCAGGGAACGTCCTCCCTGCGGTGAGACCGCAGAGGCAAGGGAAGCTACAGCTGCTCCGATAACCGGCCACGGAAGCAGATCCCCGCAGACTTGCAAACAGCAGCAAGATGACCACTCCGACCAGCGCGGGGGATGCAGTTCCCAACACGGCGTGAATCAGTGTGTCCCGTGAGCAACACCAAGACACCGAGGATGGCCTGCTGATGACCACAGCTATAAATTACCTCCTCCAGGGGCGGCAGGAGGAAGACATTCACAACAAGAAGTTTCCTTTTCCTCAAAAGGGAGAGGTCGCAGTGTCACAGCCAGCAACCGCTCTTCATGGCCCTTGGAAACACCCAGAGCAGCCCCTCCACGTTCTGCGAACAACCTCCCTCCACCACTGGTGGAAAGAAGGAGTCTTTCATGCATCTCAGGTCAAGGGTGACAGAGGAGGATGGGCAGCAGGGGACACGCACAGCCACGGCACACGGCCACAGCACACGGCCTTGCCGCCGCGGCTCCCTCACAGGAGCACGTGCCCCAGACACAGGCCCTGGTGCTGGAAGAAGGGCGACGCTCGAGCTCCAGCCTGACTATGCCGATGGGGCAAACTGCTCACGGGGGCACCAGGCTGCCCGTTCCACTTCTCTCTGCAGCAACTCACTGCAGCCTGTCAGCCAGCTCACCACAGCACCCCAGCACGCTGTCCGGGGAGGGAGGGATTTCGATGCCGCCAAACACGGGGTGCAAACGGCCTGGGACTGGGAGGTCAGCAGCTGTTCAGCTCCCGCTCTTGCAGCCCCTGTGGTTTCCTAGTCCTGCCGGAGAAAAACCCAGGACAGAAACCACCAGTCCAGCCAAGCCTGGGGCAACTGCCAGTGTGGCCACTGCTGGAGAAATAGCAGGGGCTCCTTCTCTGGATGCGCTTGAAACCCGCCTGGACTTGTTTCTGTGTGACTTGGTCTGGGGGACCCTGCTCTGGCAGGGGCATTGGACTGGATGGTCTCTCGAGGTCCCTTCCGATCCCGGATGTTCTGTGACTTTGATTCTGTGAGGGCTGCTGCGCGAGGAGCCTGAGAAGCGAAGGTGTCCTGTGCTTGCACAAACACCTCCTTGCCTGGGGTGGGCAGGGCTTCTACAGGCCAATGCCCCGGAGCAGAGCCGCTCTCATTTACAGTTTTCTTTCAGTTTTTGCTTCACGGGGAGGGGTCCTCCCCGCTCACCAGCAGGCGTAGGGGAACAGCGGGTACTGGCTCCACTCTGCCACGGCCCCGTGGGGGCCTGGGGCCCCTTGTGTGTTGTACTCCGTGGAGAAGGCTGAGTAGCTCATCGCCCTGTACGGGCTGTGGGAAGGCACCATCCACTGGCCAAGGCCTTGCTCAGTGCCGTAGGGACTGTACACAGGCGCTCGGGCCCCGGGTTTCCCCACAGAGTCTAGAGCCATGTTCACCACTCCCGTGTAGTCCTGGGGAGGAGGCAGAGGCGGGGGGAGTGGAGGCAGGTTGGTGAAGCCCTCTGGGAGCTGTTTGGAGTCATGCTCGGGCGCTGCGGCAAGGTCCAAGGGGTAGCACCTTGCCCGGAAATCATTCAAGGCTGCAGCATCGCGAGTGGGAAGCTGCTGGCTGTCCACAGCTTCATGGAACCTGAGAGAGAAGAGAAGGTCAAACCTGCCGCCATGAAAACCCAGTGAAACCCCACAGAGATCCCCCAGGGAAAGGCAGAGCAAGCTCTCAGCACGTCCTCCTCCCCTCACCTACAGCTTCATCTTAGTCAGATCTCAGTCCGAGCCTCGCTGATGCACACAAAAACTACTTGCCCGAGAAGGTAAGCCCAGGCCACCCTAGTTCTGGCGCAGTCCTAGCCTGGGCTCGCCACAATTCACACCTGAATTTGCAAAGATAAGGTGGGAAACATCCCTGGAGTCCCACCATGCTTCCTCCAAAGGAAAGGTAAGCCCTGTGGGACAGAGAGTAGAGCTGGAGGGTGGCCCAGGACAGGGAGATAAAGAGCAAAGTTCCCCTGGAGTCAGTGGGTCTCAAAAAAGGCTTTGAGATGGAGAGATCTCTGTGCCAGTCTAGTGCCTATGACCCAGGTCTGCTGCTCAGCCTCCGTCCTGGCTCCCACCAACTGCTTTTCTTAGGCAATACCTAGCAGAAGAGGAGGAATCCCATCAGTTAAAGGGTGGGCTTTGAATGTGAGCATCAAGAGGTGGGACTCACCGATAGGTCTGGTAGGACGGTGTCAGCGCTTGCTGCTCTCTGGCCAGACCCTCCCTCTGCTCAGCTGGCACTGGGGAAGCTGCAGGAAAGGCATGGCTGCTGTTCTGCTCGGAGACCCAGAATGGATATCCGCTGCTGACCACGACGGGGTGACTCTCCTCCTTCACATCGACATTCTCATCTTTATCAAAATCTGACTCGCGGCAGGGAAAAGAATGAATGGGAGAACATGAGAAGTGGGGAGAGGGGAGCAGAGTTCACAAAGGTCTGCTGGCAGCTGTGTCACTCACAGGAGGTAGACCTAAACACACTGATACCCCTCCTGCAGTCCCGCTGTCTTAAACCCCTTCCCAGCCTATCTGTCCCCTTCCACTATGTGGGTTGGTCCTGCCGTGTCTCCTCCCTCAAGCAGTGCTGCTGCCTGTGCGCTGCCAGCAGCACTGAGGACTGCCGTGAGGAACAGTCAAGCTTAAAAACCCAACCTACCAGAAAAAGGAAAGGTGGGTTTGGTAATGACACCAGCTCCCATATCTGCTTCACAGCCAGCAGAGCTGCGCCGAGCAGAACCCAGAGCAAAGCAGTGGGTAACGCTGCCGGCTCGTATGGCCGTGGCAGAGGAACGTTGTGAAAGCACAGCCTGCTCACAGAGCATGGCCAGGTGGGAGGCTCATAAGGGGGATGATGAGTGACTTGTGTGACCAGACCCTTGTGGATCCTTCCCAGAAGAGTCAGGGGGTCCCTGCAGTACACAGTACTCACCAGGGGCTTCACCCAAGCTGCTGTCTCTCTTCAGACTGTGCTGCTGTTTCTGGCCCCCGCACCCTCCCCTCCCCACCAGGTTTGAAAATCATTCTCTGAGTTGGCTGTGTTCAGTATTACCACGTTCCTCAGCACTGGTTTCCTTTTCCTCAGGCAGCTTCCTCTTCTGACCCTTGGCTGGACTAGGCTTCTGGCATTTGGCTCGGCCTTCCCTGGGAAGAAATAAGACAAGGGGGCAGCTTCTACATAAGGCTTTTGCCTCGGTAAACACACGAATGATGCTGGAAGGCTAGAAGCTGGGATGAACATCTCTGATGCTCTCCCTGACAGGTTCTCAGGGAACACAAGACTTTGTTGGATCTTAAATCAGGGTCAGCCTGCTCTAGGAGTGCACTTCCAGCAAGAGCCTGCACCCCACAGGATACTGGGGATAAACTGGGACAGGGGTTGCCCACTTCAACCATCAGTGTGGCAACTCAGCAGCAGAGGCTCTGGCGCTGAGTTTCAGTCTGATGTGGGACGTACAGACTATGCGCACAGGCACGTGCAGAGCAGAGTGGGTCTTTGGCTGACAAGCAGCTTGTTCCTAAATGGAAAAGGAGTCTAAGCTTGGTCGGAAATGATCCTAGTCAAAGCAGAAAGCAAACACAAGATGTTTTAAAATGTTTAAGTGAAAAAAAAAAAGGCCAAAAATTGACCTTCCTCATCAGGAAATGAGATTTTTTTTCAGGCACAGAATGACTGCAAACACAGTCCCAGAGATTTCAGTCTTTCTTTTCCTTCTCTATCAGCAATCTGTGGCTGCTTTGTGCCTGTTGTTTCTTTTCATCCCATCTTCTGGCTGCCCTCAGACCAGACATAAAATCTCACTGGTATTGCCAGAATCACAGAACATTAGCGATCAGAAGGGACCTCGAAAGATCATCTAGTCCAATCCCCTGACATAGGAGGATCACCTAGACCAAGTCTCATAGGAACATATCCAGACAGGTTTGAAACTTCTCCAGAGACTTCACAACCTCCCTCAGCAGCCCCTTCTAGTGCTCCGTCACCCTCACTGTGAAGAAGCTCCTTCTGGTATTTATATGGACCCTGCTACGTTCCAGCTCACACCCATTGCCCCTTGTGCTATTGCTGTTTGTACCCTTCTCCCCTCTCACAGACAAAACCTCCTGTTGGAGGAGATGCTTTTCCACACATGGCAAAAGCTGATCTCAGACAGACACGGTGGTTGACTCCTGTTACTGCTACTGTTTACCTGTCAAGGCTCCAGTCTAGCTCCAGCTTGCGAGGGAACACAGGTCTCAGATTTGGCACATCTCCCACCCTTCTGTAGGAAACCCTGTATCTCCTCCCACCCTCCACGTCTTGTGGGAGAAGGCAGTACAGGGGGACATCATTCCCAGATACAGGCAAACACTGTGCACAGTGCAGCAGCCTCAGCAGAGATGAGCTGGGAGAGCTTTGCTCAATGGCCTTGGGGAAGCTTCCCAGGTGAGCCCCAGCCATAGATAAGTTAAGGTGAAAGAACAGTTTACCTTCGCGTGTTCTTCCCGTGCTCACGGAACCCTTTCGCAAATGGGTTGTTGTCAATCTTGAGCTTGGTGATCTTAAAGCAAAATGAACAATATTTCAGCATCATGGTGCCTGCCTGGGTTGTTCACTGTTTCCAGACCTTCACTGCGGTGGTTATCACAACAGGTTATCTCAGGGTTTGGGGCTTGTCCTCAAGTAGGGACATGGGGAGAGTATGTGAGATCCCCTGCAGCTCCTGTTAGGGCTTAGGAACTGACACACAGGGAGGTGGTTTTGTCAGGGTCAGTAGGAATTTGGGTGAGTTTCATCTGACTGCAGAAATAAACAGGGTTACTTCTGCCCATACGACTGCAGCTGGGGTTCTGTGCACTCAATGCAATGAGGTGCCTCATTCGTCTCATCCCAGATCAAATGTTTGCCACAGGAACCACAATGAGCCTGTTCCTTTCCTGCTGCACACAACAGTTGCCTACAGTGAACAGCTTGGAAGGAGACACCTTCCTCCACAAGGTTTCTAAAGACGGCAAGTATTTAGCAGTACTGCCCAAGAGCAGTACTTGCACACTCTACCTGCTCGTTCTGGTAAGCAGTAACTGACGTGAAGACAGTCTCAGGGAAGCTGAAGACCTGGAAGATGCTCCAGCGGACACTGAAGAGGTCGTCTGCCTGCACAATGTGGAAGCGGGGCTTGTAACGGTGCATGGAATGGAGGATGATCTGGCACAGAAACAGACAAAGAAGAAAGTTCCCATGTGCAGCCTGCTGGCAGCACACTCTGCAGAGTCTCCTGTGGAGACTCCCAGGCACTCCTTTCACAGAATCACAGAACATCAGGGATTGGAAGGGACCTTGAAAGATCATCCAGTCCAATCCCCCTGTCACAGCAGGATCCCCTAGATCAAGTTGCACAGGAACATGTCCATGCGGGTTTTAAACATCTCCAGAGAAGGAGACTCCACACCCCCCCTGGGCAATGCCTTCCAGTGCTGTCACCCTTGCCTTGAAAAAAGTCCTTCTCATATTTATGTGGAACCTCCTGTGTTCCAGCTCACACCCACTGCCCCTTGTCCTATCATTGGATGCCACTGAGCAGAGCCTGGCTCCATCCTCCTGACACCCACCCTTCACATGTTTACAAACATTAATGAGGTCACCCCTCAGTCTCCTTTTCTCCAAGCTAAAGAGACCCAGCTCCCTCAGCCTTTCCTCAGCAGGGAGATGTTCCACTCCCTTCATCATTTTGTGGCTCTGCGCTGGACTCCCTCCCGCAGTTCTGTGTCCTTCTGAAACTGAGGGGCCCAGAACTGGACATGAGATTCCAGATGTGGCCTTACCAGGGCAAAACAGAGGCACAGGAGAACCTCTCTGTCTCTACTAATCACCCCCTTTCTGATCCACCCCAGGATGCCGTTGGCCTTCTTGGCCACCAGGGCACATTGCTGGCTCACAGTCATCCTGCTGGCCACCAGTGATGCCTGCCTGGAGCTGGTGTCTGGACCATGCCTCTGCAGTGACAGCACCGGTTAAATCCTTCCCTAGCAGGTACTTAAGAGAACACAGGGTCTGGGCTGAGGGAGGTGGAAAGGGCGCGTTCTAATTCATGATCTCATTTCTCACACATCTCACTCATTTTCCACAGCATCCAGCACAGAGGCCAGCTGCCACCTACATGGCCATGTTGATCCAGAGTGTTGTTGGTCAGCTTCAGCTTCTGGAAGGACACAGGTTCTTTCATCCAGTGGCTGCCAGGGGCTGGGGAATCCGGGTGGACATAGGTGCGACAAGGGAGTTGGGGTTCTGCTTTTCCAGCAACTTCCCACTGATTTTTATTCCACTGCAAAGTGAAAGACAGAAACCTAGAGCTTAAAAACAAACACTACCCCTTCAGGACAGCCCCGGCAGCTTTGCCTCAACGTCAGTCCAACGGGTCCCTGTGAAGAATGAGTGGCAGACTCTGCCTTAGGAGCTGAGATCCCAGTTTAGGCTGCATTTCTCCTCTTTTTCTCCCAACAGCTCTCAGAGGTTTCTGAAGTTAATCACAATTAAACCTGCACAATGAAAAGCAGTTGCCTTTCTGGCTGCTCCCCAAGCTAAACTGATGAGTCCACAGAAGCACAAGAAGCACAAACTTTGTCTAGAGACAACTTATTGCTCAGCCTGGCCAGCGAAGCACAAAGATGAATCTCTTTTAACATGAGATGAAAGGTCAGCGTAGCCTCTACCACTGCAAGTACTCACCTTGTACCTGAAGTTGTCCATGGGCACGAAATCTACCAGCATGAGGTACTTGGCGTACGGAATCAAGCCTGAGACTTTGATTTTGCATTGTGGGAACATTCGCCTGAAGGAGAAACGAAACACACGGTGTGAGGCTCCCTCTACACAGCAGACACCGGCGCTGAGTGATGAAGCACCCCATCATGTCTGCTGGCTACTGAGCAAAGAGCGGGCGGCACTATTTCTACCGGCCGGCTGTTGAATGGTTTCCTGATGCGCTGCCTAGTCCTATGGGCTTTGGGAGCGTAGGCACCAACAGGGCAGCAGCACTGCTACTGCTTTTGTTCTGGTTCCTGCAACACAACGGTGGGGAACCCAAAAGAAACTACTCAGGACGTGCACATCCGGGCTGCCCAGGGAGGGGGTACAGCCGCTGTCGCTCGAGGGGTTCAAAAAACAAGCAAATGTGGCCCGGGGGAGCAGGGTTTAGTGGGCAGGGTGGGGTTGGGTTGGGCTGACAGTTGGACTGGATGATCTTGCAGGTCTCTTCCAACCTTAATGATTCTATGATTCATAGTTCCCAGCGTTCTGCAGCTAACACAGACCTGGAGGAGAGATTAGATCTAAGAGCACATCTAGCTTTCCAGCCCTGCTCCTGCCTGCCACCCTTTCATCTTCTGACTCTGCCAAAGAGCTCTGACACCTGCTTCCCTACCCAAAGGGGTTGCTCCAGCTGCCAGCAGCTGTGACATGATGCACTACGATCTCACACTGCTTCGCTGCCAGCTCCACAAAGCGTGACTCAGTGAGGCCTGAGTCTGCACACACGGGTGGCTCCTGTCCTGCACCACGTTGCTTTCTGCAAATGCAGACTCAGACCCAGATGTCTACTGCTCTGCTGCTGCTGCTGCTGCTGCTGCCTGTGACCCAGGTGAAGACAGCCAGGGTGCTTTCCAGGGCAGCTTCAAAGCTCAGGGAGAACATCGGTGTTCAGTGGTGAGGTAAGAGCACTGAAGATTTCTCAGCACATCAGCCCCATTGTGACCTTCTGCACTTCACAGTTTGGACTTCTACTGTATCCTCAAAGTGTAATTCCTCTGCCGGGGCATGAAGACCTGCATTGTTGGCTACAAAATGAGTTTAAGGGCCTCCACTCAACAAATGAGCACTCAGAGGTTTTGTTAGCAGCATGGGGTGTGTGGTGTGGGCAGCTGTGCTGCTTCCCTCACCTGCCAGATTTGGTGATGATCATCTCAGTTCCTATCTGATGAAACTTCATCCAGAGATTCATGTCCTCAAGGGTGACCACGATGGAGCTCTGCGGATAGGGCTCCAGGCTGGGGGATGGAAGTGCCTCACACGGCGCTTTCACATCTGCCGGGAGAGAGAAAACCACAGCTTGAAACAGGCAGCAGAGACCAGCATGTCCTTCTGCTGAAGGACAGGGCCCTCAGTCTGGGCAACCATGCTGGTCCTCCCAGTGTCCTCCAGTGTCAGCTCCCTGCAGTACAGGTAGCTACTGGATTTCACGCACTGTTGGAGCCAATGAGGTCTGTATATCTGGCCATCACTCCTGTCTGGCCCTAGCCCACCGCACAGTGCTCAGTGGGTTCAGCTCAGGAAGCTGGATGCTGTGGTCTCACCAGGTGCTGCCAAGAGCCAAGGATGAACCACTTCAAGAAAAGCCATTATTCATCTCCCTCAGCAGGCTCAGAAGGACAAAGGACTTCTCCAACAAGTTAATGTCAAGCTGATAAATTCTTTTGTGAAGACGCATTAGTTGCACAAACTCATCCTAACTTCCTTTACCCCAAAACCAGCAGATACTTGTAACCCCAGTATGACCAGGGTGAGGAGGTGCACCAGTGCATCATGACAGATAGATGGTAGCAGAGGTGAGAAATCTCTCCAGGGGACAAAGGGACAGACACAAGTGTCTGTGAAGGGGAGAAAGGGAAGTGACAGAGCCAGACTATTGCTATTTCAGAACACTCTCAGAAGTGGAAGTCTGGTCTGGATTTGGAGATGGAGACCTCCGAGGAGCTGGTGATGGCAGTGGAAGGTGGAAGAGGCCTCCTTGGTGACATCTCAGCACATCTCAGCTGCTGCTTGTAACTGTTTGCTGCAGGCAGAGGACTAACTATGCTCCTGGAGAAGAGGAAAGGGAAACTTCTGGAGGACCCGTCTTTGATGGTGATGGTGCTCACCACCCCTGTAAAGCTGCTTGAATTGACATCCAAGCCCTATAGGGACTCTTCACTCTACTGTGACACACGGTGCTGCTGTTGCCCTGCTGAAAACCAGGTGAGTTTCATTTTAGGTCAAAACATGACCTGGTGTGGCTGCTGATGGACAGATTTCATACTCAGCAGGGGTTTACAAATGCTGTCCTAGGGCTGAATTAGGCGTTGAGAAGGCTGCTCAGCTGAGGGCATGCAGCAGCAGTGGTGCTGGCCCTGTTCTGTGGGGTGGTGGGTTATCAGCCGCGCTCAGCTCTTTGCTTAAAAGGGAGAGATTTCTACCTCTCAGCCTGAGCGGGTCTTCTTCAGAGCGTGTCAGAAACACGGGAACAGAATCACAGGACATTAGGGACTGGAAGGGACCTCAAAAGATCATCTACGTTCCCCTTTCACAAGTGCTGTCTTCAAGAGAACAAGCGTGAAAAGCAGAGAACTGTTCTCAGAGAAATCAGCTTTTTTCAGAAAGCAGCATCTTTCCATCCAAACAACCTAACAAGTGAGTCTGAGGGCTCCTTCCCACAGCCTTACAAAGTTTCAAAAAAACCCATTTAAAGCCAATTTTATCAGTTTGTAAAGCTCTTGAGGCATTCAAAAAAGTATCTCCTACTCTTTTTTTCTGCTTTGATCCAACATTAATGAACAGGATAAGAGGTGACACCTAGCTCGCTCCCTAAGATTAGCCTGTTAACATCTTCCTACTAAAGCTTCCCCCATATCCTCTTGCAAAGACATGAAAGCTGCCACCAGACGACGCATCGGGGAGCTCAGCGCAGCACCTCAGCGCAGAGTGGATACCAGAAGCAGCTACAATAAAACGGGGCTGATTTCCCACAGGACCCACCCAGTCACAAAGACACGCAAACAGATTTTGATCAGCCAGGCAGATGCTCGCTCCTTCCCCAGATGAATTTCACAATTAGCATCTTTGTAAGCGTGTTCCGACGCCATTAAATGAGACTACAAGGCAGATCTCTGGAGTCGTTGTTGAGGGGAGACTTCCAGTGAAATCAAGAGGATCTGGAGTGAAAGGAGTTCGATACTGAACTAAAAACCAAAGGCAGATGGGGTTGTCTGGTTTTCACCAACAGGGGTGCTGGAGGCTCCTGCATGAGCAAGATGCTACAGGGCACAGGGAGAAGGAGCTGTGCAAACGATGAACACGGTGGTCAGTAGTTTTAAATATAACATTTCTAGACACAGTAAAATGCTAATGGAGTAGCTGTGGCACTAGGGGATGTGGTTTAGTGGACCTGGTGGCCTTGCGCTGACAGTTGGACTTTAAGACCTTGGGAGTCTCTTCCAACATTAACAATTCTAATGCCTTTCACCCTGGAGGAACCGCGTGTGCAGCCTGAAGCTCTAAACAGGCCATTACCTGTTTGCATGGGGATCAGCACCCCAGCAATGGTGTGAGCTCACGGATGGATCCCCATGGCCGGCTACAGCCATGCACCATCAGCTGCAGTGGGTTCTGCTGCAGTTCAGCTGTTTGCATGACCTGCTTCAGGTTTTCTTTGCAGAGCCAAAGGCTGGCTTACAAGACACTTCAAACTCCCTCCTAGCTGGCGCTGACATAACCAACAGAAACAGGCAGGTACACATCAGTCCCTCAAAGATGCCACCCTGTCGGCAAGACAGCAGGGCAACCGCTTACAGCCGTACTTCCCCTTCCCTCTCCTGTGTAAGTCAGTGTTTAGTTTACGTATAATTTGAAGGACATTTAAACATCTCCCAATGATTTTGATCTAAGCCCCATTAGAAGTAGCACCGCTATCGCCGTGGTGGTGTTGCTGCACATGGCTCATTTTAAAACCTCTTCGTGCCACGTGGTGTGGGAAGGAGGATAGCTGCTGTGAGAAAGGCACTGAAAATAAAGCCCTCTTCAACCAGTTTGATGCCCAGTGTTAGAGTCTTTATGCAGATAGGAGCAGTCTGTCTTTCAGGTTCTGTGTCTAGAATAGAGTGCACGTGTTTTTTTCCTATCTTGGAGATGGAGAGAACAAGAAATGAGAACTAATGCAATAATGCTTGCAGGGGCGATAAGAACTTGGGATAGAAGATGCTGGAGTGTGACCTGCTCCCCTAAAGCGGTTCCTCAATGAATTGTCCATTACTGAGGCAACACAACGACGGAAGAAAACTTGCTGCAGCCTTCCCAAAATGGCTGGGATAGGGTTTGCCGTGCCGGGAAAACTCCAGTGAGGTACAAGATGTGTCTCTTGCCTTCCCTAACATCAGTTACCATGGCACGCGTTGCCATTCTCTTCTGAGCGAGGAGATCCAGCACCGACAGCTCTCCAGTGTCCACAGGGAAGAAGGTCTCCAGATGAAGCCACTGGAGAGATTAATCAGCCCCCACCTCATATTCTCTAATCTTACAAATGTCAGTAGAAGCAACTCGACCCTTAGAGGGAACCTCATTTCTCACACCCCGAAGTTTTTTGGCAACTCTGCCTCCCAGCTGCATCCAGTCATCACCTGGAATATTTCAGCTATATGGGGCCACACCCCAGAAATAGAGTCAGTGAGCAAACGAGGTGACTCCTGCCGTAGTTGGAGTCTTTAACGTGATAAATCACTGCCAAACCCTGGAGATTCTTTTCAGTTTTGCTCTTTTTTTTTTCAACTCCAAATTCTCTCCAGGCAGCAGGAGCCAGACACTGCAGTATAGACCCGAGACAGCAGTGAGGGCAGAAGTTATTGGGGTGACTGCAGGTATTTTGTTTACCAGGTCTTGCAGGGATAGAAAAAGGGCGCTGGGCATACCCACGTGCTACCCAGACTGGGTCAGTAGCTGTCTCCTTCTGATGCAGAGTAAAACCCAAGGCTTCCTCTGGGTCTTGGCTAGCACTGACAAACACAGTGACACCAGACTGGCCTTTAGTTTGTTTCCCAGTGCGTAGGTGTCACTGCCCAGTGTGATGATGCCCCGTGCCAAGGAATTCACAGTATATTATAAATAAATAACAAAATAGATATAAAATAGTTAAAATACATTATTAGCTAAAATATTAAAATACCAGCATGAATAAAGCCGAAAGTCAAATCCTGTGTTTCCTCACGACCCTGGTGGAGGTGGGTAGGCATGCTTGGGGTTTCTGGTTTGAAAGAACAGAGGAAAGCCAGAGGGCAAGCCAGCTAGTTTGTATCAGAACAGTTGCTGGCCACATAACAAACGCTTCCAAACCTCCTGTGGCCTTCAACCTGCAGGAACTCAGGGCACTTTGCAGACAATACACATGCGACGGTCTAGTCTTCAGGGAATGACCCCGCAGCATGAGGCGAAGCAGGCAAGGGAGCTGGGCATCCCTGTGAGTAAACCTCTGCTACCTTACAACAGGCCTTTCCAGGCTCACAAAGAACACTCCATCCCAGTTTCTCATCTATTCTTGCGAAGTCCACGGGGTTTAGAGAAACTCTGCACACCCACTGCTGTAAAGGCTGGTAACCCTCAGGAGCACCAGTTCCCTTTCTAAAATGATTGGTCACTCTTAGCACACGTCCAGGATGTTTCTGACAGCAAGGAAAAAGGAGGAGCACTTTACCCACCTGGCAGAGCTTGCATCTTTCCATGTACTGTGTAGTCCAGGAGCTTGTCCGGCTGAGAGAGCCACCAGAGTTCTTACAGGGGGAGCCAAATAGTCCAGTTCCAAAGCAGGTCTGATGCCCCGAAGCAAGCAGAAGCCCTTCCTTCTGAGATCCAGTGTCAAGAGTGACTGGGCTGAGGATGGGGCTCCAAGCTAGCCAAGGTGAGTTCCTGTTTTATGGAGGCTAATGAGCAGGGAGGAGCTTCTCGCCAAGGCTGTCCCCTTGCGATCCTTTGATGTCCGAAGGGACAAAGAGAGGAATGATCTGCCCCAATGGCTGGGGCTAAGGGAAGAAAATCAAAGAGAATTAACATGGCTTTGACATACAGGAAACCCTACAGGGGAAATGCACCTTGATTTACTGCTAACTCACTTTTAAACAAATAGAGACAAGACCAAAAACATCAGCTGAAGACTTACCTACAAAATAAAGCCCAAGCCCTTAGAGAGCAAGCAGGAAAGGGTTCCTCCTGGCTGATCCATGGATTTGACATCATTTTCACCTTCAGAGCACAGAATCATTTTACTCTTGAGTTTTGGTACCAGAGTCAGGACTGTATGGAGCTTATTCCTGCTTTAGTGGGTGATTCACAGTCTGTGGTAAAGTTTGCTCTCACAACTGGGATGCTGCAGCACCACATTGATTCACCAACAGATGTCTTCTCCACTAACAGAAACACATTTGATGATATAATGTTCTTTACTTACCCCAGCTCTGCATGCACAGCCCTTAGCTACGCAGTTCATTCTCCTGCTGTGCTGGTTTGCCATGGCAGGCTCTCACTGCGGCACCACATCTGCTCTGGAGATCCGGGCTGGGGCCTCTCCACAAGCAGCATCTCTTCAGCAGAGCATCACCAGTGAAAACTGCCCTTGTCTAATGGCACAGCCATGCCAGCACCTCCTTTTACTGGCATCAAATCCCTTTGGCTGGCACCTGGCAGGGACGGTGCAGGTGATCTGAAGACCCCATGGTAGGTCCTGTTCAAGGCACTGCTCTTAGAGAAACTGAAGGACTTGAGCATTTTCCCTTAATTAGTTTATTCTGCAAGTGTGACCATTAGCTTTTGTACTTATAAGTGCTTACAAGTGCTAACAGACAGCAATCAAGACTCCTGCTTCAGGGCACAGGACAGCCACCACACCTCGGGGCAGAGGGGAATCCCAGGCACCCACCTCCACTAGCACTGACAGGGTCAAGATGTTCAGAGAGGGGAGGACAGGAGCAGAATAACTGTCTGAGCAGGCTGGATGCTGCCCAGCAAACTCAGGAGCTCTGCTCGTCTCAGAACTTGCTCTGGGGCTGCAGCCCATTCACAGACTGGTTTTGCTCCCGATGCAAGGAACATTTTTAGTTTTTGTTATTGGGACACCCGTGTTCCAGTCTGACGTGCAAAACACATTCTGAATGTATGTAGTCTGCTCCTGTGCCTGACCTACGTCCCTTTAGTCCTGTTTCCACTGCCTTTTCACAGAATCACAGAACATTAGGGACGGGAAGGGACCTTGAAAGATCATAGAATCATAGAATAATTAGGGATTGGAAGAGACCTCCAATGATCATCTAGTCCATTCCCCCTGCCAGAGCAGGATCACCTTTTTGGGACAGGCAATGAAAAAACATGCAGAGGACAGGGGAGTTTAATCAGAGGAGGGTCTTTCCATAGTTTAAGTAAGTGAAAGGTCAGCACCCCAGTTCTGGGCAGGGAGAGAAAAAACCAGTGCTCTGAGAGGGAAGAAAGAAGATTTAGAAGAAAGGAGCTGGAGAGTTCGAGAAATCCTGAGAAGGATTTTATAGCAGATGTTCCACTGTTCCTGGCACCTCTGCAGGGCCACTTCCAGCCTTCCTGACACCTCTCTAAAACTACTGGATACTGTAATGCTCTTCTCCTTCAGCTAGCCTGAGGNGAACTTGCTCTGGGGCTGCAGCCCATTCACAGACTGGTTTTGCTCCCGATGCAAGGAACATTTTTAGTTTTTGTTATTGGGACACCCGTGTTCCAGTCTGACGTGCAAAACACATTCTGAATGTATGTAGTCTGCTCCTGTGCCTGACCTACGTCCCTTTAGTCCTGTTTCCACTGCCTTTTCACAGAATCACAGAACATTAGGGACGGGAAGGGACCTTGAAAGATCATAGAATCATAGAATAATTAGGGATTGGAAGAGACCTCCAATGATCATCTAGTCCATTCCCCCTGCCAGAGCAGGATCACCTTTTTGGGACAGGCAATGAAAAAACATGCAGAGGACAGGGGAGTTTAATCAGAGGAGGGTCTTTCCATAGTTTAAGTAAGTGAAAGGTCAGCACCCCAGTTCTGGGCAGGGAGAGAAAAAACCAGTGCTCTGAGAGGGAAGAAAGAAGATTTAGAAGAAAGGAGCTGGAGAGTTCGAGAAATCCTGAGAAGGATTTTATAGCAGATGTTCCACTGTTCCTGGCACCTCTGCAGGGCTACTTCCAGCCTTCCTGACACCTCTCTAAAACTAGTGGATACTGCAATGCTCTTCTCCTTCAGCTAGCTTGAGGTCCCTGGAGAGGTTTAAAACCCGCCTGGATGTGTTCCTGTGTGACTTGGTCTAGGTGATCCTGCTCTGGCAGGGGGACTGGGCTAGATGA